>JASTWP010004358.1:0-304958 GCA_030770255.1 Temnothorax ravouxi
CTACCCATATTCACTGTAACAAAAAGAATGATTATATGTGACAGGAATTATAATAGTTTACGTTTACGTGAGTATTACTTCTGTAGTAACTTATACGAACGATATCATCGTAGTTACTATAAAATCTTTCGTTTATGCGGAGGAATTATCGTATCGGGAAGGGTCCGCGTGCAACGGCAGCGTCGGTCCGCGGAGGAGGGGGGGGGGTTATCGCGTTCGCGTTTCTCCATTAACTCTTCACGCTATTACATGCAAGCTTAATTAAATAAATTTTTATTGTACTTAGAAAATTTGCCTACCACCGCTGGATTTGAACCAGAAACCTCCGGCTTTTGAGTCAGTCACCTTCAGAATACAGGCCATAGTCTCTTAATTTTAAACAATAATATGTATACACTAAAATACTGCAGGCTATTTACACATTTAAAATTTACACAAAAACACACATAGGACACAGATTACACGGTGAAATAAGATATAATGGGTCTCCACAAGATGAACAGAAATAACCGTCCATGAGAATATACGGACATGTGTCGTGTCTGCGATAAACGTATAAAATCGAGAATAATCCACTGATTCTCACAATGCATGACGCACAAAACTTCACCTGTCCTGGAGTGAAATAACAGTATATGCAGCACATCTTTGTCAGAGGATTTAACGCATTTACTTCTGCATGATTCAACACTCTGAAAATTTTTTCCGTATCAGACATTTCACTATCATAACACGAATCGTCTGACAATATTGCATCTTCATCAGACATTTCTTCTTCTTCATTCACTTCCATTTCTTCATCGTTTGCTTCAACTTCCATTCTTTCTTCTCCTTCAAACAATTCTTCGAGATCCATTTTATTTTAATGATAAAACCGCGGTATTGCACTAACGCGTCTAAATCAATTAGACGTTATATTCTCCACCGTCTTTTCGACCGTCCCCTATTCTTTTCCAATATATTTGGTAATAGAGAAACATCTGATAGCTGTTTCATAGCGGTTCAATAGCTGTTTGATAGCTGTTCAATAGCAGTTATACAGATTAAACCACTGAAAGTCAATAACGCGATATCGTTTTCAAGAACTTACGTGCCTCGCGGTGACTTCATTGCACACGTGCAAAACTGCACATTGTAGATTTTTCGGAAGGCGCAATAGTATGGATGCTGAGATCACAATAAAATTAGATATGAAAAAAAAGCAAACAATGTAACAATAGTGAGATGTAGAAGGATGAATTTGATGGTACGCTCAGTAGTCGAGAACTGGAAGTAAGAGTCGGTTGGTGTGCTTGATCGTGTTCGGTCGTGTTTGTCTTGACAAAAAATTTTTTCAAGCGTTGCGACTGTTGCTGTCTACACTGTGATTTCCAACATTAATACCGTGTATTGGTGCCTTTTGAGGCCTGCAACGTTCTTTTTCGATGCTCTTTGCGGCTTATACGAAAATTGGTTCGTTCTGGCCATCTTAATGCTACTGTATATCAAGGCCCACCAAATTTAACATGATATGAACTACGAATACGAAGAACTTTGCAAACCGGTGTTCAATCCTAAAATCAGGAAACCGATCGTAAAAATCAGCGATCCGCTCGTGAGGAATTGTTGCAGATCGGATTTGTGAAAAGTCGACGTAACGAGATACCTGATCCGTCGCGAAATCGGAATCGCCGATCGCCAATCGAACCGGATGTTTCTCTATTACCAAATATATTGGAAAAGAATAGGGGACGGTCGAAAAGACGGTGGAGAATATAACGTCTAATTGATTTAGACGCGTTAGTGCAATACCGCGGTTTTATCATTAAAATAAAATGGATCTCGAAGAATTGTTTGAAGGAGAAGAAAGAATGGAAGTTGAAGCAAACGATGAAGAAATGGAAGTGAATGAAGAAGAAGAAATGTCTGATGAAGATGCAATATTGTCAGACGATTCGTGTTATGATAGTGAAATGTCTGATACGGAAAAAATTTTCAGAGTGTTGAATCATGCAGAAGTAAATGCGTTAAATCCTCTGACAAAGATGTGCTGCATATACTGTTATTTCACTCCAGGACAGGTGAAGTTTTGTGCGTCATGCATTGTGAGAATCAGTGGATTATTCTCGATTTTATACGTTTATCGCAGACACGACACATGTCCGTATATTCTCATGGACGGTTATTTCTGTTCATCTTGTGGAGACCCATTATATCTTATTTCACCGTGTAATCTGTGTCCTATGTGTGTTTTTGTGTAAATTTTAAATGTGTAAATAGCCTGCAGTATTTTAGTGTATACATATTATTGTTTAAAATTAAGAGACTATGGCCTGTATTCTGAAGGTGACTGACTCAAAAGCCGGAGGTTTCTGGTTCAAATCCAGCGGTGGTAGGCAAATTTTCTAAGTACAATAAAAATTTATTTAATTAAGCTTGCATGTAATAGCGTGAAGAGTTAATGGAGAAACGCGAACGCGATAACCCCCCCCCCTCCTCCGCGGACCGACGCTGCCGTTGCACGCGGACCCTTCCCGATACGATAATTCCTCCGCATAAACGAAAGATTTTATAGTAACTACGATGATATCGTTCGTATAAGTTACTACAGAAGTAATACTCACGTAAACGTAAACTATTATAATTCCTGTCACATATAATCATTCTTTTTGTTACAGTGAATATGGGTAGACAACGTGCCCGCACTTGAAATAGAACTAAATAATATGGTGAGGATTCGGATCCCTCGCAATCCGGTACGTATGAATATTTTCATAGATTTCACATTTTTTAAATTTTTGTTTATCTTGTTTTCAGCACCATATATACATGCACGAGATAAAATAGCATGAGGATTCGTAAACTTGGCGCGCCAGCGTTGGATAAGTTGGTTTAGGACGATTGACCAGGAAAACAACGCTGAAATCTGGGAAAATTCCGCGGACATTGATATTTTTGGATTACGTCGTTTATTCGATATAGAGGACTTTGAAGAAGAAGAAGAACACTGATAAGTTACTCGTTTTTCTAATACAAAATATATTGAATAAACATTGCTTTATATTAATCATCTTGTTACATTTGTGTGTTTCAGGTAAAGAAGTTGCCTTGAACTCCCATCATTTTCTTACTTCCTCGATTAAGGTTGCGCTTTTAAAAAAACACTATATCAATTTTGTAACTTATCTATAAGCAATATATATTTGTACGGATTCTAAGGATAAGACAAGGCGAGCGTTGTGTGCATGTATGTGTGGGGGTGTGTGTATAGGCAGAGTAATTAGGTGGCAGAAAGCGAGTAAATGTAAAATGATTTTGTAAAAAGTTGGCGTCCCTAAAAACGCCCTTTCAACCCCATCATGGGAATAAAGTGCATAGTAATCTAACCTATTTATATAAATTCATGTTGACACAAAATTCATGCCACATGACAAATAAATAAGTATATAATATGGTAAAAAGTTTAAATGATTTTTCCTTTTCATTTACCATTCATCCCATTTCCTGTCATTAGAATTAAGCTGTCTTCGTTTATCGTTTACTTAAATGTAATATTAAAAATTAAATATCGCAAAGATCTAAACAATTAAATATCGCTGGTGAAGAAAAGACGCGCGCGAACGGGGCCGCGAGTGAGAACGCGCGACGTTGACCACAGCTCTATTCATTTTAATTTCTCTCGGTATTTCCACAAAACACCTCGCATGCATTGTACTTGTTTATGTGAACAGTCAAATTAAGTATACGTGACAACGCTTACTCGCTATTACGTTCCTGGAATTCCTCCAGCGATGCTAATATAGGCTAGATAACGCGCAACACGTACCATTTTTGCAGATTGAACGTACAAAAGAGTTCACTGTTTCTTGTAGCGATACTTTTAAGTCCGAAGGAACTGCATCTTCATCAGACATTTCTTCTTCTTCATTAACTTCAACTTCAATTTCTTCATTGATTTCAATTTTCTTTAGGAGGTGCGATTTCCATTTTACTTTACATAAAATTTGATGTACCAATTGCCGGATCTCGACTATTATTGAGTGAAGTCATCGTGACATTGTCCTTGATATCATATCATTGACCTGTACAGATTTAGTGCACGTGTTCTTGATGATGTCATTGTGTGACATGTTGCGGCATGTTCTTGAAAACAATATCACGTCATTGGCTTATGCAAAAATTAAATTGTATTTAAGGGGTAAAACCACTCTAGGATTTTCAAAAAATCGATTTTTTTTTGCTTAAACGATACTTTAGGGTCATAAAAACAATAAGCCATTTGATTTATAGTGGAAAACAAATATTAAAAAGGTCAATTACCGATTTTTGCCGCAGCATCTCAGAGCGCGCGCTGAGCACTCACGCGGCGCGCTGTGATTCTTCGCTTTTGTACTACTTTCACCTTTCAAACTAATAAGTTTACCTGTTACCTACAAAGCAAACGGTTCTTAGGGTTCCTCGAGAGGTTACCAGGGTACGCTAATACTATAACAAACGTGTATGTGTGAGTCAGTACAGCTGACAAACCACGCCGTGCACACGCTTCGTTTGGCTTTCCCGTTCATTTCTCTGTTTCATATACATGTATATTATATATTTCGTTGTGTTGAAGTGTGAATAACAAAAACAATATGAGTGATGAAACGCCAGTGTACAATGAAAAAAAAGCCGCAGAATTTGGGTATGACAATTGGGCCGAACTGTTATAACTTCTGCGTGGAAACCGACCAGCGTCGCATCGACTTTTCCGAGAGATCGCTTAGCGATGCCGCAAAAAAGGCCCAAATATCCTTGAAAGCATCTAGGAAGGAAGAGGAAGAGGCGAACATCAACCTGGATGGCCAAATGTATGGTGCAGGCATCGCAGATTAGAGGTAAACAAAAATTTTACGGATTAAAGTATTCATAAAAGTTTAAACGCGTTTTTCTCGAAACCATTTTTTTCAAACTGGGAGGACGGATTTCTCGGAGACTATTGCATGGATTGATTTGAAATTTTTACAGTAGCTTCACAACAATATTCTCTTTGGAAGTACGTAGCCGTTTTTTGATTGAATGTAAACTTTTTTTTATATAAACAATGTAATGGTCATTTTTAGGGCAAAAAATCGATTTATTTCTTAAAAAATGCACCATTTCCACAAAAATTGATTAAAAGAAAAACCCCTACGTACTTCCAAAGCCAATTGTATATAGATTATAAATTTTTTTGGTTTTTTGTTCCAGGACTCATACATGCCGAAAAATCCGTCCTCCCGTGGCGGTGTTTTCAAAAAAGCTGTTTTCGACGACGGGCTCTGTCGCCGCCATTTTGTATGAAAATGATAATAACAAAAATTGTTTTTCATACTTCAATATGTGTTAAATAAACCCCCTGAAAAGAAATTCTATTCCGTTTGTTATACTCCCAAAATAAATTGTCAAATTTAGGTCTTTTTTCTGCCTCTAGAGTGGTTTTACCCCTTAACTTCGTCCCTACCAACACCATGCTTACAGCAGCCGTATATCGGCGCGCTATTTGAAAATACAACAATTGCAATTTTGTGAACGTTCGATATAATCATCAATTATCGTGACGCGTCGCAATATGTCTTTGAAAAACGTATCACGCCATTGACTTGTGTGGATTTAATCTATATGATCGCAGCAGCCATACATCGGCGCTATGCAAGATTTGCATTTTTGCATGTGTTTGATGAAGTCAGTGCATAAGTATAAAAATGCTTAAACATCTCTTGTCGTAAAGATGATGAATCTGTATTTTGGCGAGTGGACCATTCTTCAGCTACATCTCGCACGCGAACGCGGTTTTGAGTGTAACAAGGACTTGTGTCGTTTAAGTTTAAATTTTTTTGAAAAAATACGGTAAGAAAAAAATATTTTATTTTTAAGATTTAAAAACAGTGTTAAAATTTAATTACATAAAATTTATGAAACCGCCAATACAACTCATAATTATTAGGTTGTTGGACGGGGTTCTGCCTCGGATGTATCCCAAAACATATGATAATCTTATACATAGTTTCTGCATCATCGGGCTCGAGCCCTGCTACGTGGGACGGAGATCTCCACGCATACGCTTATGTCAGGGGTGCTATGCGGTGTTTCACCTTCAGTTGCGTGGATATGAAAGAAAAGTGCAATGGCATGGCATTTCATCGCGGTTGCATGGGTTCCCAATCCATGTTAAAACAATGTGCTTCAAGTGCGGAAAAATAATCATGCGTATAAGGACTGCAGATGAGTGCCGCGAGTGTATTGAAGCGTATTTAAACAATGAAAGAGAATTTGCGAGATTCAATAGATGTCGTAAAATCTATGAGATAGAGCTTCATGAATGAGATTAGTATGTGATGATGAGAGTGAACAGCTCTGTATTGCGTGTGATTTATTGTAGTAGTATAATGCTAGTTGAGAGGAAAAATGTGTGAGTAAGTAAGAGGAGAATATGGATGAGTTTTATATATATATATTGTAGGACATGACTATTGCATATTGTATTATTGACGTTCTGTATATGTTGTTGGATATACTATGCTTGTCATACTCGTGTGTGTGTTGCGTCGATGCATTGGCGGCGTGCGCAAAGAGCGAAAGAATTACGCTTAAATTTAAACGTTTATGTCTTATGTCGAGTTTATTGTGTGCAATCGGCAGATAGTTCTGTACTGCTAATGAACTACTACAATAAACTATTCTAAAGAACCTTTAGTGAAAATTTATACTATGTTTGACTGGCTTTCTGTCCCTTTTCCCGCAACATTCCCATATTACTGTATGACTTCGAATAATTAATGCGGAACTCGAACTTTATGCTTATAACGTACGTAGGAGCTGTCAGATAAATTTATCATTTTCTTCTATGTTATTTAAATCGCAAATATAACAGGTATGTTATTTCCTAAAAGATTATAATAAAAATAATGTTTAAAATATAATTAATATTTAAAATATAAATTGTATTAAATATAGATACTTATTCAATAGCAGTTATACAAATCAAATCATCGAAACAGTTTCGCGCGTGTTCGATAAAATCATCGCGAGACATGTCGCGACATGTTCTTTAAAACAATAACGCTCCATTGACTTATGCGAAATTGCAAAATTTGCAGTTTTGCACGTGCTCGATGAAATCATCGCAAGACACGTATGCTTTTGAAAAGAAATCATATTTGATGCCCGATGAGGTGATCTCATCACGAATGTTCTTAACAAAGATATCACATTTAACGTATATGTGGATTGTGGTGGTGGTCACCATGCAGCAGCCGTACATTGGCGCTATTTTTGCAAGATTTGCAGTTTTGGGTATGTATAAATGGTCTACGAGGATTCTAGAGCGCAGTCGAGAGTTCGATACGGGTCGTGTACGTCGCAAACAGCCTCCAGATACGATGAACACTCACGGTGCGAACTACTACGTTCCGATTCAGGATGAAACGTGCGAGAAACAGCACAATGAGTAAGTACCGCTAATTTTCGTATATACTTGTGAAAAAAAACTTTTTTTAAACGTAATTGTATTTTTTACAGTTTTGATAAACCCTGCTACACGCCACGTATTTTGGGAAGGAGATATGCCTTGACATCGACAGCATATAAATTTTTGGATGTTGGAATCAACGCGGGACCTATGTCCTTTGTGGATATACATATTGGTGATAACCGAGGCAATCAAATAATTCTGTCACATGCAACGTGGGTGACATTCATCGAAAAACGTGCAGATATACAGCGACTCGTGCAGTCATCGGCACCATCATCGCTAACGTTTCGAGATCTGGAGCTCGTTAAAATACGTGACGCAGATATTGTAAAACTGACGTCGTGCGGCACCAACTTGTACATGAAACCGTCAACCGTACTCTTTCTGTTCGAACTAGAACATTGCGTCAAAAATGTGTATTTTCAACTATGTCAAAATGTTCATGGCGTAAGTGAAAAATTTAAACAGTTTGTAACAATTTTACGGCGAAAATGTATTATTGACAAATGTTACGCAGTTACAATTTTGCGTGAAGTTTATGATAAAAATTCGATTATTGATTGTGAACTGTTGGCGTATGCTGCTGATACTATTGTGTATAATGCGCTACATGATAAATAAATACATATAATATGGTTAAAAAATTTCCTTTTCATTTATCGTTCCCTGTCGTTAAGCTTCGTTTATCGTTTACTTAAATATAATATTAAAATTAAATATCGCGAAGATCTACCCTGGCGAAAATAAAGCGTTTGAAAAGCAGAAATTGCAACGCTTTTGCGTTTGAAAACGTCTTTCAAACGCTCAAACGTTGCAATTTCCGCTTTTCAAACGCTTATAAACTTCCTATTTTCGCCAGGGTAAACGATTAAATATTGTTGGCGAAAAAAATATATGCGATCGTGAGCGATAACGCGAACGGTGGGGGGCCGGGGGCCGGGAGAGACCGTGAGAACAAGAAGACGCGCGCGACCGGGGCGAGGGAGAGATAACGCAAGCGTGTGACGTCACGCGGACCGGCGCGGCCGTTGCACGCGGACCCCTCCCGCGGCGAAAACGCGGTCGCCCCGCGGCGCCGGAAAACCCCCTCGCCCCGCGGCGCCGGAAAACGCGGACCCCCTTGCCCCGCGGCGCCGGAAAACGCGGTTTCCCCCCTCCCCTTTCCCGCGGCGCCCAAAAACGCGGTTCCCCCTCCCCCTCTCCGCGGTGCTCGAAAAACGCGGTTTCCCCCTTCCCCGGTCCCCCGACCCGCGGTCCCCCCCCTGCCCGCGGTTCCCCCCGACCCGCGGTTATTCCCCCCCCGCCCGCGCCCCCCCGCCCGCGGTTCCCCCCCCGTTTCTCACCCCCCTCAGATCCCACAGGTTGGGGTAGAACATACATAGCTTACCTACTTCAAGAAATTAACCCCACCACCACCATTCCCGGAAAATTGTATCTCTGTTTCATATATAATTCTTGAAAATTCGGTTTATTAACAAATGAGTAGTTCGCGGAAAACGTTGCAAGAAAAAAATCGGTAACCCCTTTTGGAGATTTTATAAACTTTAGAAAAAAAATGAGACTATATAAGCTATTAAATGACAACTTATTTATTACTCTACAATTATTATTTTCGAAAATATAACAAAAAACTGCACAACCGGTTTAAAAAAAAATTGGTATCGAAAAAGTAACCCTACCACCGTTATTTCCGGAAAATTCTACCCCTATTTCATACATAATTTTTTAAAATTTGGTCTATTAACGAATGAGTAGTTCACGGTCAGACAGACAGACAGACATACAGACAGACGTCGGGTTCTTATAATAATTCTATTTCAAGAAAATCGGTTATAAATAGAAAGTTCGGTCTTGTTTTATCAATCAATCAATTCAATCAATCAATTTATTAACTTCAGCTACATAGCCAAGAAGTGGACTTGGTTTACAAAATAACCTTAATCATTCATACCCATACCGCACACTCCTAATACATTCTTATTTTCTTTTTCTTATTTTACACTCTTTCTCTCTCCACAATTTCGTTAATACGTCGCCTTTCTTTTTCTCCAATACATCGTTACATAATTTGTTTACAATCTCATTACTGCTACTCCCTAACCCTATGAACCAGTCTTTGGTGTAATCACAGTCCTCGATATAGTGCCTAAGATTATCTTTACCTTGACGGCAGAACACACACATCAATTTATCCTCCTCCAACCAATACTTATTACCTTCCTCCAAATTTCCACATCTCAATCTTATTAACGCTCTTACGCTTCTATCTCCTACCTTTATCTTAATAAGTTTTCCATTTTCAAATACCTGGGTCCATCCAGACTCATATAGAGCTCTTTATACCTTTCATTATATTTTGTTTCCAATAATCTATTCTCCTCCATTTGTCTTTGAACCTCCCAGTCCTTATGCACCAATTCTGACTTTATATCCCCCCCCCGCTGCTCTGATGCACTCTATTGCTTGTACTCCCCAGCCGTTTCTATTATAATATAATTCCCTCTTATTACTGTACATATCCCCCCAGTTATTTTTATCTTTTTCCATCCAACATTTCTTTACTCATCTATCTTCTTTTTCTGCCCTTGCTTTTTCTTCAAACTTCATTGCTCTCAGTCCCCATCCAATCCTCAACTTTTTAAGTCTCAATTCCCTTGACATCAAATATCTCGGCGTGCAGAAATCCAATCTGAAAACCCATCTAACGTAATCTAGCATGATCTTTTCTAACTCTTTCTTTTCCGCCCACCCCCAAATCTCCACCCCATATGACAACACGCTTTGCACCAAGTACTTAAATAACATCTATCTTCTGCAAAAATCATTTTTTACAGATTCTTTCCCCCAATCCCCAGACTCTATTGGCTGCCATCCTTTCTTTATAGCTCAGCTCTTTTATATGATCCTTATAATTTCCTTTGTTATTAAATACAAAACCCAGGTATTTGAAAGTCTGGACCTCCTCTAATTCCTTATCCTCCCATTTCCAGCTCTTTTTTCTCTTTGTTTCCTCTATTAAAAACCATAACTTTAGTCTTATCCACACATAACAACAGTTTCTTTTTCTTTAACAGTCTTCTTAACGTGTCTATCATATCCATTAACGCAACTCTATTTTTTGCCACAAACACCATATCATCCGCATATTCCAGCGACCATATCCTATCACTGAGTAACGGCACCCCCCCTCCCCAATGTTCCTATCCTTTAACGCTTTTCCTATATCTGCAATATACAAATTAAACAGGAGTGGACTCATCACACAGCCTTGGCGAACTCCTTTGTGTGTCCTGAATTCATCCGTCAGCCCTTCATTTGTTCTTACGCCAACCACCGTCTCCTCGTACACTTTCTCCAATCTTCTTATAATATCTAAGTTTACTCCATTGTCCTTTAGGGTTGACCACAGTTGTTTTCTATCCACATTGTCAAACGCCGCCTTTAAGTCTACAAAAAGTGCATACACCTTGCTTTCCTTCCCGCCTTTCTTCTTCTCTTTTTGTACCAAATGGTTCAGAATGAAGACATTGTCCATCGTAGACCTTCCTCTTCTGAAACCAGCCTGGCTCTCGGGCAGTAATCCCAATTTCTCTACCTCCAGTTCCAATCTATTCCGGAGAATCTCCGCATAGATCTTGTATGCCGAGCAAAGCAGAGATATTCCTCTGTAATTTCCCACGACCTCTTGGTCTCCTCTCTTATGTAGGGGCACGATTATGGACGTCTTCCAATCCTTCGGGAGATCTCTTTCCATCCATATCTGCCTTATCAGTTCTACCAGACCATTTCTGACAGACCCACCTCCGTATTTTTATGCTTCCATGGGAATACCATCCACTCCTACAGCCTTCTTTGTTCTTAACTTTTTCACCGCTTCGTGTACCTCCTCTTCACTCGGCAACTCCTCTTCCATATATTCCTGAACTCCCGGAGTCCTCACAGGATTACTGCTATTCCCATAGTCTATCTGCCCTTCCGTTCCCTCCAATAACTTCATAAAATGTTTTTTTCATACCTCCTTTCTTATATTGGCTTCCCTCCATACTTTTTTTCTCCTTTTCTTGATGATAAACTTCCATACTTCTGCCACGTTTCTCAGGTTCTTTAACTCTATCTCTTCTTCCTCTCTCTTCTCCCTTTGCTTCTGCTCCGCCAGCTCCTTCAACTTCCTCTTCTCCAAAAACTTATCTTTTCTTTCCTTTCCCTTCCTCCATTTCTTGTAAAGTCTATGCACCAACCTCTTTTTCTTTGTACACTGCCTATCCCACCAATCTTTGTGTCCTAGTTCCTTCTTACCAGTTTTCACTTTTTTCTTTACCATTGCCTCTTGAACTATACCTTTCAGCTTCATCCATTTATCTTCCACCGACTCCCGCAACCCGTTCTCCCATATTACCTTATCCGTACTTTCTCTATACTTCTGTATTGCTTCTTTGTCCCAGCAGATCCTCCATATCTCCTCTTCTCTTCTTTTTTCCTCTCCTTCTGTTTCCTCTTCCTCTCTCTCTCCTTCCAACGTCACCATAATCGGCATGTGGTCCGAGTCCACTCTGTCCCCTATTCTAAATTTTTGCACGATGTCTCGCGTTTTTTCATTACAAAGGACGTAGTCTATTACGGAACTACCTCTTGCCCCTACAAACGTGTATTCTCCCTCCCAATCGTCTGCCGTTGTACTGTTCAGGACGTACCAGCCTTTATCCTGTATAAACTCTATAAGCCCCTTTCCACCGTTACTTACTAACTTATCTTTACTTTTCCTCTCCACCCCGCCATCTTCTTCCTCTCCACCCCCCATTTCGCCGATCCTAATGTTAAAGTTCCCCCCTATTAACATAATATCACCGTCCATTCCCTTTGTCACGTTATCCAATACCTTTAAATCATTCCAGCACTCCTTATTATATATTGAGATAATGTACATGCTTTTCTCTCCCTCCACGATTTCCGATATTAACACCCCCTTCTTTTGTTTACCTATAATTTTCGTGTTCTGATCTCCCCAATTTTTCCTCTTACCTATAATAAAGCCCCCTTTCGCTCTACCCTTCCTCTTATCTCTAGTCGCAAAACTGCATTCCCAAACGTGCGTCTTTGGGAGCTTTACTTTTAGCTTTTTTCACCCCTCTTTATCCACCCACTCTTTATTCACACATGCTAATGAAATCGTATTTACATATAAACTTCCAAAAATCTTTCCCTTTATTCCCTACCCTCGCCACGTTCCAAAACATTACCTTCCTACCTAATTTATCATTTCCCCCTCTGCTTCTCTTTTCCCTTTTCTTCCTATCCTTCTCCTCCGTCCGTCCTTCCACCGTCTTCTCTTCCTGGCTGCCTCTTAGAAATTCTTCTTTTCCCTAACTTTTCTCGCCTCCTCATTCCAAATGTATAATTTTCCATCTATATTTAATTTCCTATATCCTACCTTCACGCTCTTTCCTTTCTCTCTCTCACTTCTAGCGCGCTCCCTCAGTTTCCTCTGCACGTCTCTTTCTTCCTGCGACATGTCATGATCTATGTATACTCTCCTACCCACTAGTTTTTTTTTCCTTCATTATTTTCTCTTTCACTTTCTAGTTGATTAGCTCCACAATTATCACCTCCTTTCCTTCTCTACCTACCACCTGTACATTTTTAACTTTCTCCCTGACATTAAACTCCTTATTGAGGAATTCCCTTGCTGCATCCCTAATACTACCTTTCTCTTTGTTCAGTCCTCTTATCACTATATTATTTTTCTTTTCCTTCCTCTCCTTTTCCTCTAGTGTTCTTTTCAATTTTCTCACTTCCTCCATTGTCTCCTCCATGATCTTCTCTCCTTGTAACTCCGTGCTACCATCCTTTTTTCTCAGCAGATCGATTGCTCTCTCCGCCACCTTTTCAACTAAATTTTCGTTTTCCGGGGTTCCTCCATTTCTTTGTCGTTCTAGATCTTCCATTTTTTTTTCCATTTTATCCAGCCTACCCTCTAGCCTTTTCTCCCTCGTCTCCCATTTTTCTTCCAGCCTATTCATTTTAGCTTTCACTTCACTCATTTCTTTCCTCATGTCTACCATTTCTTCCTTTATTTCTCTCAGAATTGCCACCAATGCATCTTCCTCTTCTCTCTTCCCTTTCACCTCGCTCTTCTTCCTTTCATCCTCCAACCTTTTCACTTCAGGTGGAGTTCTGGTTAGTCTGTTACACTTCTTGACAATATCATCTGCACCAATCTCACATCTCTTCCTTTTTGCAATATTTATTTCATTTTCCTTGCTTATAGTCCCTTGCAAGCATTCCATAATACTCGTTGAATTCGATCTCTCTTTCCTCGCCTCCTCCCTTATCGTCCCCTTTACATTCTTCACTTCCTGCGATGTTACGTGTGCTGTATCACACGGCACCCCCTTTTTGACACCGACGCGATGCTCAGCCATCTCTCTCCTTGCCTCCGGTAGTTGTACTTGCACCGGTACGCCTGGCGCCACCTGCCTTTCCTTTTTCCCGGGAAAAACCCTCGAGCGGCGATACGCGATGCTAAAGAGAAGCAGATTCCCTATTTTATCCCTAGCCTATTCCCTTCCCCTCTGGCCTAACCTCAAATCTTCGACGTGTACTTATCTTGTTAATTATACCTCCCTCTCAGCAATCCCTTCTTTCCCTCCAATCTCACCGTTTCCTCCGCAGTTTTTCTTCCCTCTCGACTTATACCTATCGTCAAAAACAAAACTACGCACGCAGTTAATCGCAGTACGCTATACCGCAAACGCACTCCGCATCCACTCACACACGCATCCACTAACCAAGTCCCGGTCTTGTTTTATCATAAATGAGACTTCTTAAGCTTTAAAATGAGATGTCATTCATTACTCTACGATTATTAGTTTTGAAGATCTAAACGCGTTCAAAGTGAGACATGTTTTTGTTGAATCTACAAGAAATTTTGCGAAACTTTAAAACGCTACTATAACAAAACAGAAAGACATAGAGAGTTTGGTCAAAATTTATCATAAATGGGACTTCTTAAGCTTTAAAATAAGATGTCATTCATTACTCTACGATTATTAGTTTCGAAGATCTAAACGTTCAAAGTGTGACATATTTTCGTTGCATCGTCGCATCCGTGGGTACCCCCCATACCGCGGAGAAAGACGTAGTTCTACGTCAAAAATCGGTAACCCTTTTTGGAGACTTTATAACTTTAGAGAGAAAATGAGAATATATAAGCTATTAAATGACAACTTATTTATTACTCTACGCTTATTATTTTCGAAAATATAACCAAAAAAAACAAAAATCGGTATACCCCCTTTATTATTAGCAATTTTGCATTTCATTTTAATGCGATATTTCGACGTTAGAGCATAAGAAACACATTGGCATCAAAAACTACGCAACCGGTTTAAAAAAAATCGGTATCAAAACATTAACCCTACCACCGCCATTCCCAAAAAATTCTATCTCTATTTCATATGTAATTTTTGAAAATTCGGTTTATTAACAAATGAGTAGTACGCAGAAAACGTTGCAAGAAAAAAATTGGTAACCCCTTTTGGAGATTTTATAAACTTTAGAGAAAAAATGAGACTATATAAGCTATCAAATGACAACTTGTTTATTACTCTACAATTATTATTTTTGAAAATATAACAAAACAAACAAAAATCGGTAATTTCTTTATTATTAGCAATTTTTCATTTTTTTTAAATGAGATATTTCGACGTTTTAGAACATAAGAAACACATTGGCTACGTTTACACCCTGAAATTAGGCCGCGGCCTGTATACCTCAAATTTGACCTAAATTATTTAGCCCGCCTGATGTAAACAGTTGATAGGCGACCGGACCTGGCTTCAGGTCAGGCCGCGTATTTTAGTGACCCGACCTGAAATAGGCCGTTATCATTTGCGATGTAAACGCCCGATCAAGTGCGACGCGTCCTAAAAGCTTTATTTGCTTGCTCGGATTCGCTGCAATTCAAAGCGATCACTAATACGATGAATACGATTCCGTCAATTTTTAGGTTTTTTCGGTGTAAACGAATGATGACTAGACCTACTTCGGGTCACAATATAGGTCAGGCCGCGATCAGGTCGCTGGGTGTAAACGTAGCCATTGGCATCGAAAACTGCGCAACCGGTTTAAAAAAAAATCGGTATCAAGAAATTAACTCCACCACCACCATTCCCGGGAAATTTTATCTCTTTGAAAATTCGGTTTATTAACAAATGAGTAGTTCGCGGAAAACGTTGCAAGAAAAAAATCGGTAACCCCTTTTGGAGATTTTAAAAACTTTAGAGAAAAAATGAGACTATATAAGCTATCAAATGACAACTTATTTATTACTCTACGATTATTATTTTCGAAAATATAACAAAAAACTGCACAACCGGTTTTAAAAAAAATCGGTATCAAAAAAGTAACCCCACCACCGTCATTTCCGGAAAATTCTACCCCTATTTTATACATAATTTTTTAAAATTTGGTCTATTAACGAATGAGTAGTTCACGGTCAGACAGACAGACAGGCATACAGACAGACGTCAGGTTCTTATAATAATTTTATTTCAAGAAAATCGGATATAAATAGAGAGTTCGGTCTTGTTTTATCATAAATGGGACTTCTTAAGCTTTAAAATGAGATGTCATTCATTACTCTACGATTATTAGTTTCGAAGATCTAAACGTTCAAAGTGAGACATGTTTTCGTTGAATCTGCAAGAAATTTAGCTAATCTTTCTAACGCTACTATAACAAAACGGAAAAAAATAGAGAGTTCGGTCAAGATTTATCATAAATGGGACTTCTTAAGCTTTAAAATGAGATGTCATTCATTACTCTACGATTATTAGTTTCGAAGATCTAAACGTTCAAAGTGTGACATATTTTCGTTGCATCGTCGCATCCGTGGGTACCCCCCATACCGCGGAGAAAGACGTAGTTCTACTTTTATTTTCAAAATTGTACAATTGTACACATATTATTTACTTTTATTTTACAATAAAATGCAAGAGTTTAGGAAATATATTGTTCTTTCAAAATAATATGGCTTTCTCGATAACTGACGCGGTATATATTTCATCAAAATCCATCCATAAGCAAGTAATATTTTTACTACTTTCAAAGTCTGGATGTGCAACACAAAATAAACCCCTTTTCTTTTTTGCCATAAACATTTGTAATTGCATTTGGGCTTTACATTTCTGGCTGATGGTATCCTCACTTGGCAGAAACCTTTTAAAACCTATGTCTGAGCTTGGGAGCTTGGGAGATTTGATTTCTACAATAAAATCATCTCCAACTGCATTGGGAGAAGCCCCAAAAATCGGGAACATTGATGATAATAAAAGACCACTATTGCAACATTCCAGTCCCTTTTTACGTCGCAATTCATGTAAAACTTCACTTTCCAAGCGTTTTTCTCTTTCCATCTGTATCGAATTAAACAACTTAGATGCTCCGATGATTTCATTTACAAGTGCACCATCCGATGTTTGGCAATGAGCAGATTCATGTAATTTCGAAGCTGTTATACGACCATATCGTAACTCATACCACAATAAATCATCGCTTTGATCTATGGTACGTCTATTCATTTCCTCACAAACAGTTTCTGACATTTGTAACTGGGCAAATAACATAAATTCATCTGCCAAAGCGTTTTCTTCTTTTAAAAAATCAATCATTATGGAATGTAATGATATTAAGGTTACACGTCTTTTAGATATAACATAATGGTGCCTTGATAACTGACTATCTAAGTCTTTCTTTTTAACGATGTCAAGGATAGTTATCAGAAAAGAAGGATACTCATTAGATGGTACGTCTTGAGGCTCGGACGAAATAGTGAATGTCTCCCCCAAATCTTTGGCTTCGATAAATTTTCTCGCTGTTCCAATATTTGCTAATACAGCTTTTTTCGGTAAAACTTCCGAATAGCGCCTACCCCCGAATTTAATAAAACTTGCAGGAGTTGTTGACTATTAGAGGACATGTTCGTACCATAAAGGATTTTGTACGGAAACAAATAGGAACGGAGAAATTAAAAAAATACAAATAGTAAATTGTATAATTCATTAAATACTAATTAATAATTATCTATGTTTATCACTATGTCACGGGATACAATTTCTTTATATAAGAAAGTAATTTCTCGAAAAAATCCTTATTATGTTTTCGCAGAAATCTTCTCCATTAATACTCCACCACATGGTCTGCAAAACATTCTTCGGGCATATGCCTCCCTCCAAAATACCGCCTCATCGGCCGCCAGCTTGCCTCAATCCGCTGAGTGTGAGTTCCATCAACTGCCAAAAATTCTCTACTATGGTTCACTATCCAATGAATGTAACCACAGCATGACAGCTCATTATATGCTCGCCATTTATCTGTATGTATAATCGATCCTGGAGCTACATGCTGTTGGATGAGCGGTATTAAAACCTGAGTTGAACGCTTATTGTCCGGACACACCTCCAATCTGAAGTCCTCATTTTCTTCCTCTATTATCCCTAGCAGCCAATGTCCTTCTACCACCCGTCCCCTCTGGTATTTCCTTCATCCAAACTTGGCTTCGTCGATTTGAACTATCTTTCCTGGCTTTCCAATTAATCCCCTATCCTGTTGTTGCTCTAAGAAATTATCTACTATTACTTCCCTGCAGTAACTGTACCAGTCACATATCGTCTCTAATAAACAACAACTATCATCAAACCTTGCCTCTCTACAAGCTTTCTCATAAGTATCATTATCACAGAAACTCATCATGAGGCTAAAAGCTTTATTAGCATCTATATGATGTTCTGCAAATTACGTTCCAGTAGCTGCACTTATTTCTGCAGGGAAACGTAAATTGTGTTTTTTATTTTTTGGACACCGGAATGTTTCGAAGCGCCCTCTATTTATATAATATCTCATTTCACACCTATGTTGTTGAAATTGTCGCGAACTACATATAAAGGAAAGAATTCTCTTGAGCCCATCTTAAAGCTGTCTCGCGATCAGCAGTCACTTGAAGAGTTAACCTATGCCGATTCCACATCTTTAATAATTTACTGTAAACATATAAACACAAAAAATATAAAAAAAGAAAACTGCATTGAAACTCGACATTTTCTAACCACCATTCAACTAATCAAACTATCCAGATCCACTTACCAATACTAAGGATTATACACACATATTATATATATTAAGATTAACAATAAGTTTAGCACGTAAAGCCCGTATCAGATTACAGACGTAATCGCAATCACAGCCGCGGCATCTCGCGGCTGCCTTCGCCGGTAAGCAGCGTGGACCTTGGACCTTGGACTTTGGACCTTGGACCGTAGACCGTGGACCGTAAAATATATCAAAGCACATGTATGGGCGGGGGGTGTTCCCCCTATTGTTTGAGTAAATCTACAACGGTGAGCAGGGAGGCTCCTTCCCGCACCCCCGCCGTGCATCTGGCGGTGTGGGTTGGGCGGGAGGGCTTCGCCCCCTCCCCGCACCCCCCTGCGTGCTCAAACAAACTTTAAACAGTTAAATACTTTTAAAGCGCGTCATCTAACTTATGTAGTACTTTTTTCTCATTTTCTTAACGATATCTTAAAAAATACGAGCAACCCCCAAATTTTATTAACAGTTTTGGATTTGAGGAGCAAAAATACATAGAATTTACTTCTTTTCAATTGATTTCTCTTTAGAGCCCTAACTGTAGACATTTATCAGTATATGTATAAATGTATAATGCGCTGACATGTAATATTATTTTTCTAACGTTTCGCCGTATACATTATATAACACGATAAGTACATTTTATAAAAATGTTCAATAAAGATATAAATTGTAAAGAAACAAACAAAAAACGTGTTTTAATAAGAAACCATTACCATGATTTTACAATTATCACGGACTACGTTTATACAGTGGTTTACAATCCAGTTTAGTATCTATCGTATATTATTTGATCGATAAAATTTTTTTATTATAATAATTATTTGAATAACAGTTTATTTTGATATTCTAAACATTTGAATCAATCTCTTTTAATATATATACACTAGAAATTGTAGTTTAACTATCAAGAAACAGGGGTTTATATTTAAATGATCATTATGATTAAAAAAAGACAATTTTGTATAAATCGGATAGTATATGGTAATTATTAAATCGAATTATAAGCCGCTGTGTAAACGCAGTCATATACGACACTTTGTATTTCTATTGTTTTTATTAGTGTTTTATTACGAGAATAAACTTTAATTTTACGTCATTTATTGTATATTTAATACATAATGTTGCTTTTTGTAGATTCTTGTTTTGACTGCTTGTGATGGACAATAAATGGCATTGTACAAACATGCTTTGAGAGTAAAGGATCAATTTCCCAAAAAGTCAGAAAGATAAAAGATGATCGTTAATGTTTTCATAACATTTCACAGGATTCTAATAGCGGAGAAAATTATAATCAACTCTCGCTTAAAAGAATCTCGTGTTTTGTTAATGAATTCTTTTTTAGTGCTCGGTAACAGGCCTGCTGTGCAAATTGCTATAGATGCGGCTCTCAGTTTTCTTATACCTGAAATAGGGGTTTGAAAATGTTAATAAATAGTATATTATAAATTCGTATACAGAATAACTCTTTAGTAGAAATGTCAAATCTCATGAGTATACGTATTACGGTATATACGTACGAATAGTTTATTAATTAGCAAATTACTTACCTGAAGGACACGGAAACAGCAATTTGCATTATAAATAACTTCTTTCATTTCAGCACTGATGGAAATGCTGCACAAAACACCGTAATATGCTGTCTATAACATAAATGTAGAATTTGATTCATCACTGAAAATAAGGAATCTAATATTTCTTCGAATATTGCTAGGAATGTTATTAAACTGCATTATTGTATTATTACGAAATATAAAAATACACAATACTTACTGACTTGTATTCGATATAAAGCTCAAAGAAGCATGTTTTTAAAATAAAAATAAATTATTACGCTGACACATTACGAGAGGTTAGGAAATCTGTCAAAACAGCTGTGTGCAAGACAAAGACATGAAATGATATAATATAATTATTAATTATTTACGGACAGCACACACCATGCAAAAAGCTGAAATATACTTAATACTCTTTCTTTATTTCTACAAAATTGACGCGCTCCAAATTGTTATAATCATAAGCAATCACGGTAAATTCGTCAGCAAGAAATCACATTTGTAACAATTTGGAGCGTAATGACTTTATTGGAAAAAATGTAACGATGCTAATTATTTTACAGACAAACGTGTTTCTGCGTTTTGTTAATACGATGCTGTACGTCAATAATTAATAATTACATTATATTATTCTCCAGTTTTGCCTTACACTCCATTGCCGTTTCTTAGGTGTATCAACAGTCATAAACGTATGAATATTTAAGGTGCACTTAATCTAACTGTGCGCGATTGTACGGTGCGCGATTGTACAGTGCGCGATTGAACAGTGCGCGAAAGAACGGTGCGCGATTGTACGGTGCGCGATTGAACGGTGCGCAATTGAACGGTGCGCGATTGAACGGTGCGTAATTAAACGGTGCGCGAAAAAACGGTGCGCGATTGAACGGTGCGCAAAAGAACTGTGTCCAATGCAACATATGTTTATTTATTTAAATAAGTTAATAATATGTGTTGTGTCCAAAAGCAACGGTGTCCAATTGAACTGTGCGCTATTGAAATGTGTCCAAACTAACTGTGCGCAATTGAAATGTGTCTAATCGAACGGTGCGCGACTTTATGTGTCCAATAGCACTGTGTGCAATTGCAACGTGCGCAATTATACTGTGCGCCAATAAACCACTTCCTGATGGAGAGGCTGGAGAGGTATTTGGATAAAAAGAGGCTGGAATTAAATGCAGAGAAAACCAAGATCATGAGGTTTAGAAAAGGAGGAGGCAGGATGGTGAAAAAGGATTAACGGTGGAAAGGAAGAAAAGTGGAAAAGGTGAAAGAGTTCCGATACCTAGAGTATACGCTACAAAGGAATGAAGGGCAAGAGGCGCACGTGAAAGAAAGGGTTAGGAAGGCGGCGGCGGTAATGGGGCAAGTGTGGGGGATAGAGAATAGGAGGTTTGGGAAGGACTGGGGGAGAAGGCTTTGGCTATTTGATAAGCTGGTTTGGACGGTAATGGGGTACGGGGTGGAAATATGGGGATGGGAAGAGAGAAAGGAGATGGAGAGGCTTGAAGAAAAATATTTGAGATGGTTGTTGGGAGTGGACAGGAGGACGCCGTGGTACTTGGTGAGGGAGGAGTTGCAGAAAGAAAAATTAAGAGGCAGGGCGGGCAGGGGGGTTAAAAAAGAGGCTAGAGGAGGGAGGAGAAAGCGAGCTGGCGAGAATGTGCTGGGAGGAGTTGAAGGAAAGAACAGGGAGGAGAGGGGAAATCTCAAGTTGAGAAGAGGGTAGGAGAAATTTTATGAGCAAAAGAGGCTTGTGAGAAGAGGGAGAGGTAGAAAGAGGGGGAAGGAAGAAACAGGAATAGAGGAGATGATGAGGTGGGAAATGGAGGTTCAAAGAATAGAGAGATAGGAGAGAATAAAAGAATCAAGGTACAACAAATGGTATAAAGAAGTAAAGGAGGAAGGGATACTGGAATACCTAAAAAAAAGGGTGGGGGGAAAGTAGGTGGAATAAGATTGCGAGATTTAGGCTGGGGAACGAAATGAGGGAGGGTAGACATTGGGAGAAGGAGGAGAAAAGAACTTGCAGACTGTGCGAGGAAGAGAAAGAGACGTGAGAGCGTTGTAAGGAATGGGATGAAGGAGGGGGAGTTGGCAGGAAGCGAAGAGATGGGTGCTGGAAGAAGAGGGTGAGGAGGAATGGTGGATGAGGGAGATCGAGAAGGGTAGGAATAGGAAGGGGTACTTTGAAGGGTTGGAAGGAGGGGAGAAATGAGGTGTGATTGAAGTGAAAATGAGAGAGAGTGTATGGAAAGCCGACGAGAGGGGGCTAGAGGTGGTTCTAACGGGTTTTATAGAAGCAAGAGGAAACGTAAGTCCCTTGCGGAGAGGGTGTGTGTGCGTGCGGCAGGTGTAGGTGTGGGCGGATGCAGAGGCAGTACTCACATCCACACCATTAGGTTAAGTAGGTTAAGATAATACAAGTTAGGTTAAGTGGATGCGTTGAGAGAGGTGTAGAGGCATGTAAAAGGTTTTGTAAAAGGTTTGGGAACGTTCCTTTAAAAAAACGCCTTTCGAACCCTACGGGGATATAAAATAAAGTTATACATACATACAGAATCGGCCGTGTTCTTCGTTGCATGACTCATGTGTGTCCGTGAAAACCATGTAATTGAGCAACCATCTTTATCGCAGACCAAATTAAAGTAACACTAGGGAAGTGCCATACGGCGATTTTCCTGAAACTTGGCATACAAGTAGTACATGAAAAACTATTGGACACGTATATTGTTATAAAGCCGTTTAAAGGGTAGAAATCACCCTTATCAATTTTAGGGGTAGGTTTCGACTATTTTACGAATTATTTTTACAATTATTGCGAAATCAGGTAACTAAGGGTTTTTGGGGTCGCTGATACGTAAAATAGTCGAACCTACCCCCAAAATTGATAAGGGAGATTTTTACCCTTCAAACGGTTTTCGGGCCAATATAACAATATACGTGTCCAATAGTTTTCCATGTATTACTTGTATGCCAAGTTTCAGGAAAATCGCCGTATGTGGCACTTCCCTAGTGTTACTTGACAGTTCGTTTGGATGGCGTCTCATCTAAAAGTACATATTTGATACTTCCATCTCTTTGTAATGCAACATAAAAACGATGGATGCAAGCACTAATTACATCCATAGTAACCATTATATTGAATTAAACCTTGCATTGATGCACGAGCCACGGAATCGACACAGCAACATACTGTGTACACTTTAATACAATGGTCTTTATTTTTTATGATACACCAAACACCTTCGTTTCATAATTCGTTCATGTGAGCAACATGGTACTAAAAAAATATTCATATCCGGTTTATCTTTACTGAACCATACGCCGCAAACAATGGGATGAGACACTCTTATCTCAAATGGCATTTCATTAATTATATTATTAATTGAATAGGCCAAATTAAAAATTTAGAACTTTTAAAAACCGGTAATCTATTATTATTGAAAATCGCTGTTACAAAATTGGTTTTGTCATTCGCTGATAAAACATTCATAAATTCCTTATACAGTATTTTATCAATAAATTTATCAATATTTTCCTTATTTCGCATTAACTACAGATATTTCTATCATTAACTACAGATTTATAATGTCTGCTGTTGTCTTGAATTAAATTAGGCATTTTATTGCGTACCAATAATGGTAAAAAAGTCTGTATACGTTGAATCTTTTAATAAAATTTTTGTATCACATGTATTACACTTGGGAACGGTCAGGGGTGTCCCGTGTTGTTAAGCATCAAAAAACATTAGACACGTGTTTTTTTTGCGGCTTATCTCGACGTTTATTGGTCGAAAAAACCCGATTTAGAACCTACCCGATTTGGATGCGCTTTGAATATGTTGTTGAGCATCAAAAAACATTAAACACGTGTTTTTTTTTGCGGCGTATCTCGACGTTTAGGGGTTGAAACAACCCCTCAAAAATAACGGATTTTATAGTTTTTAGCAAATATCTTCGAAAATATAAGGCGTATGAAAAAAAGTTTGGTACAAAAGGTTTATGGCTTTTTGTGCTCTTTACAATGGCGTAATCAGATTTTTCAAATTTGTCACATTTTTTAATTTAACCCTACCCCTACCTATTATTTTTGCCAAATATAACAATTTTTCAACGCAAATTTAAGAGCGTCAAATGCCAAATACATCCATGTGTATTTTTATTATAATACCATTATTAGATTTTTGGCAAGACGAGATGATATGTGGTATAGGCGTCGCGCTGTAGGTAGGTGTTGCGTTATTTCTGTTCAAGTTGCGCCGTGTACGCTTAAAAATTTCCATTTCAACTCCGGGATGACCGAAAGCGCTGATGCGAAGGCCAGCGCAATGCTATTTCGAGAGTCCTGGACTAGCAACGGAATGTCGACTCCGACATTATAAATACCGCCAAATTGTATCGGGCGGGCAGTCGCAAATTGGAAAGAGACGGTATCAAACCTAACAAAGACCACTCCATTAATTATAAAGTGCGTATTTATTTATATAATTAAAGTTCGAGACAAATATTTAATTTTAATATCTTTCAGAATGAAGTTTAATCCATACAATGTAATAATGCTACTTTCTGCAACTTTCACTGCTTTCAACTATTCACCAAGTCCGACAACTTCGGAGGAAGAAGAAGTAAAAGAAAACATTGAACGTATACTGCTTGACATACGAAACCAAGAATTTGACGTAGAAGAGGAAGAAACTTTAGGTTTTTATGATATATATGAGATTCCAGAACCGGAAAGAGTTGATTTATTTGAGGAAGATGATGGTAAAGTATATCTTCCGGAAGAAGTTACTTGCAGCTCTGTTGAGGCAACAATATCAAGTGACTATAAAAGGCAAGCTGTGGAATACTGGAGGAGTGGTAAAACAAGGGGAAGATCGCTTGAAGGAGTTAAACAAAGGTACAAAAAAGTTACATTAATACAACAACTAGCACGATGGGAGAGCCAAATTAGTGAAGGTGGTAGTAGAATGGAAAAATTAGAAAGAATTTTTGCATACACATTAAATTGTTTTAATGAAGCTCTTGAAAGAGGAATTATTATTCATGATATTGACATCGCACGATGGGCTTCTCGGGCACAAGAAGAGGAAAATGCGGCAGGATTCAAAGCTTCAGAAACGTGGGTAAAAGGATTTAAAATTACACATAATATTGTGTCTCGGAAAATAACTAAATTTGTAACAAAAAAATCTTTGCTATCAAAAAAAGATTTGGAAAATAAGTGCGACACATTTATTACTAACGTAAAATATTACATTGATCGATATGGAGTGGAAAATATTTACAATTCGGATCAGAGTGGATTCTAGTTAGAATTACACTCCGGTCGTACTTTATCACATAAAGGTGTAAAAAAGGTAGAATCTGTAGTACAATCTATATCAGCAACCACACATAATTACACTATACAGCCAACTATTTCCGCTGATGGTAGATTATTGTCGCCTCTTTTTATTACATTGAAAGAAGTTGCAGGAACGTTTGGTCCGAGAGTGCAAGAAACATTATTCAACGCGCCTAATATTTTTATTACGGCTTCAAAATCAGGCAAATTAACATCAAATCATGTAAAAACTTGGTTAAATGATGTATTTTTTCCGAATGTCGGACCAAAATCTGTATTATTATTAGATTCATGGAGTGGGCATTGTCCTAATATAATTTCAGAAACTAAACCAGATAGTGTAACTGACTTTGTTTCATTAACTATTCCGGCCGGTACAACGGGAAGAATACAACCATTAGATGTATATTTTTTCCGAATGTGGAAAAATTTTATTAGATATTTTTCTGATATGGTTATGATGTTAGACCTTGCAATAGATCTTCATGTTCGAAATAATATCTTGAAATTGCAATCATTAACGCACAATCAATTTTCATCGCCTAGGTTTCAAAACTTATTGAAATATGCATGGTTTAAAAGTGGATATATACAGAATAGGCCGAGTGAATTTCAAACACCAGTCAAATTTTGTTTCAAGAATGATTTTAAAGTAGAATGCAACATTTGTGGTAAAACTGCCATAATTATTTGTTCTTGGTGCAAAAAATCGCTTTGCATAACACATTTCTTTCATGATCATCATCTTTGCGACGAATATGTGCCGTAAATGTAATTTACATATATGTTTATGTATTGATTACTGATTAATTACTGATGGATTGTTTACTGATTAATTTAAAAATTCAAATCTACAATTTTATCAATCATTTACTGGCGACGTTTAAAAAAATTTATTAATATTTTATTGTGACTCGATATTATTCGTCTACACATAATATTATTACCCAATATTGTAAGAATGACATAAAAACACATAAAGAAATGTAATTTCCCTGGCGGAAAAAAAACTACAAAGAACTACGTAATTTTACTGTTAAATCACGCATTTCTGCAACCAAATAGGAAATATTACGAAATAGTAGGAAAACTACAAAAATTGTAAATGTCATAATAAAACGTAGTTTCTCGTAAAAAAGTTTTACAACTTTTGAAAATATACAATGAACTTCTGCAATCGAGACGTAGTTTATCGTAAATTCTTGTCAAAATAAAAATTTAATTAATGCTGTAATAAGACGTAGTTTCGCGTAAGATGTTTCTACACCTTTTCAAAATATACAATAAACTTCTGCAAAATAAGTCGTAGTTAATCGTACATTGGCATTAAAATAAAAATTTATTAATGTTGTAATAAGACGTAATTTCGCGTAAGAAATTTCTAAATTTTTTAAAAATGTACAATAAACTTTTGCAAAATAAGACGTAGTTAATAGTACATTGGCATTAAAATAAAAATTTATTAATGTTGTAATAAGACGTAGTTTCACGTAAGATATTTCTACGTTTTTTCAAAATATACAATAAACTTCTGCAAAATAAGACGTAGTTAATCGTACATTGGCATTAAAATAAAAATTTATATGTTGTAATAAGACGTAGTTTCGCGTAAGATATTTCTACGCTTTTTCTATATATACAATGACTCGAGTAGAAATTTTATTAGGCATGCCTGATGCTCATCTGACATCAGGGCTGAATCAGGTCGCATGATTAAAATTTCTACTCGGGGAACTTCTGCAAAATAAGACGTAGTTAATCGTATATTGGCGTTAAAATTGTATGTCATATGCACAATGAATATTGTAAAATAGAGCGAGAGAGAGAATGTTAGCAACAGCGCGCGGGTAAGCGACGAAGGCGAGGAGAGCGCGGCGAGAAAAGTTAGGCCAATCGTGTTTTGTTGTTTTCGGTCCGTGCTTGCGGCGAAGAAAGCGCACGAGTCAGAACGTCGCAGTAATCGGTAGAGAGCATCGTTTTTAGGAATCGCTGAACGTGTACTCCCCGCGTATAAAGGCTTATCGCTACATAAGACGCAGAACGCGAGTCGCAAGCACACACACAGTCTACATGTCAATCTAACCTCTTCGTTAGATTGACATGTAGACCTGTGCGTGTGTCTTGCGACTCGCGTTCTGCGTCTTATGTAGATAGGCCTTAAGAGATATATTCCGGAACGTTTGTACGCGAGCATTACACCATGCGTGCGTGCGTTATTCGACACCATGCAGTCGAATAAAAGAATTACATTCTCGATGAGAGATTCCGAAGAAAGCGATACGACGTCTATCCTAGACAGCGAAGGACGCGACGACGCATGTCACTGCAAGGATTGTGAGGCCACATCCCAGATTGTCTGCCCGGCGAATAATTAGCTGTTTGCAACAACGCTAAGTACCTCTGTTTGTTTCATTAATTATGCGTAGAAACTTGTTGCGCATAATTTCTACGTTTTTCTCCGTCTAATTACAACTTAAGATGACATTTTATGGGCAGTAGACCAGCAGCAGCAGATAGTACCGATTGGCTACAAGACAGAGAATTTCTAAAAACTCGAGAACTTCTCTATTTTGTAGCCAAATAAAATGTCATCTTAAGTTGTAATTAGACGGACAAAAACGTAGAAATTATGCGCAACAAGTTTCTACGCATAATTAATGAAAGAAACAGAGGTACTTAGCGTTGTTGCAAACAGCTAATTATTCGCCGGGTAGACAATCTGGGATGTGGCCTCACAATCCTTGCAGTGACATGCGTCGTCTCGTCCTTCGCTGTCTAGGATAGGCGTCGTATCGCTTCCTTCGGGATCTCTCATCGAGAATGTAATTCTTTCATTCGACTGGTGTCGAATAACGCACGCACGCACGGTGTAACGCTCGCGTACAACCGTTCCGGAATATATCTCTTACACGCGGGGAGTACACGACGGAGAAAAACGTAGAAATTATGCGCAACAAGTTTCTACGCATAATTAATTATTTCTATGTCTTAGTATGCTTATCTACAACAAATAAAAAAACTGTCCGAAACCGCGCATTTTCTCGTGAATAGTTGCAATTTTAGCGTAGTTTAGCATTAAGTTAATTGCATCTCTAATTTAGTTGTAGTTTCCGCGGATTTTTTGTCGTAGTTAGTTGTAGTTTGGCGGAGTTGTTAAAAATTTTTGAGAATTTTTTACGCTCATCTACAAACAATTAAGAAAGTTTTCGAAATCGCGCATTTTCTTGTGATTTAGTTGTAATCTTAGCATTGTTTAGCATTAAAACTTCTTATTTCCATGTAGAATCTCTACTTTACTTGTAGTTTCCGCGTATTTTTTTTCGTAATTGGTTGTAGTTTGGCGCAGTTGTTGCATAAAAAGTTGGAGAATTTTTTCCGCCAGAGTTGTATTTTTAATTTATTACTATTACTATTTTTATTAATTTTTCTACCATATTTCTTTTATATATGTCCGCATATCGAATAAAATTTGCAGATTGTAAATATCTTCAGTGCCTCTCCAAACATGCTCGTTCGCCTTATTCATTCTTGGATTCAGCCTTGGATAATACCGAACCCATCGTCTATGTTCAATAAATCCTCGAATTCTAGTATCTCACCGCAATGACCCCCGCTAAAAAAGATCAACAAATAACATTATTTCTTTAAATGTATATTAAAAGTATATGTATATGTCAATGTAGTTCCTTTCCGGAATTATGACACGAGCAAATAATATTCAAATGCGTGAATTTGGTTGTTGATTTTATTGTGCCGTAACCGGGATAGTATATTATTGTAGCGGTTAATGTGACGTTCAGATTATGTTTTGTGACTGCCCGCCCGATCTTACAATTTGGTGGTATTTATAATGCCGGTATTTATAATGCCGGTATTTATAACGTCGACATTGACTGCGTTCCGATATTCACTGCCAGTACTGAAAATCTATAGTTTACGTCACGTATACTATAGATTTTTAGTACTGGCAGTGAATATTGGAACGCAGCCATTGAACTCTGGCTCAGCCTTTGCAGTCAGTTGAGCCGGTAGTTACGTGACAAAGAGTAAAGCAGCATAGAAGAATGGACCGAATTGAAGAAAGAATGTACAAAATTGAGGATTACATAGAAATCCTTTATCCCGCCACAGGAGTACGTATAATACACATAATTGTATATTAAAAATATTTTTAAATTAACCATTCTTTTATTGTAACAGTGGATATGGGTGGACAATGTGCCCGTGCACGAGGTACGAATCAGAAATATGGTGAGGGTTCGGATCCCTCACAATCAGGTATGTATGAATATTTTCATAGATTTAACATTTTTTTAATTTTTGTATAATCTGTTTCTAGCGCCATATATATATATATATATATATATATATATATATATATATATATATGCATGAAATACAGATCCGTGGGTTTATAAATGTGGCGCGCCAGCGTTGGGTGCGTTGGTTTAGGACGTAAAACCAGGAAAACAACGTTGAAATCTGGGAAACTTCCGGCGACGTAGATATCTTTGGCTTACGTCGACTATATAAAATAGAGGACGATTTTGAAGAAGAAAAAGAAGAAGAATATTGGTAAGTTAATCGTTTTTCCAATAAAAAAAATATTGAATCTTTATATTAATCATCTTATTGCATATATTTGTGTATTTCAGGTAAAGAAAAGCAACGCGGACGCGGCACTCCAATATTCACAGTTGCAATCGATCATCGAGGAACTCCATGACACCTTGATATTCCATAAGAAATGGCACTTGATATATAGATGTGTACGATCTTGTGATTCAATATAACGACAGTCCTTTATTTTAATAAATATACATATAGTCCGAAAACATTCCCTCGTTACTTTACCGCAAGGCTTTTCGACAGATCTATCTCTCTATATCTATATATCTCGCACGCACCTATCTCTCTCTCTCCAAATTATGTTATGTACTTCTCGCTCAGCGACTCAAATCTATCTACCGTCCGTCCATGCCTTCCTTCAGAACGCGCGAAGGCTCTTCCCTACTCCATATAACCTTCCGGACTTCCTGCTTATTTATTTTCGTGCTAACGCTATCGAAATAGCGTAAACTCCTCGCTGTCAGCGCCTAGTGCTGACCTTCGCATCAGCGCTTTCGGTTGTTTTGGAGTTATAATTGGGATAGGGTATTATTGTAGCGGTTAATGTGACGCACGTTCAAATTTGCGACTGCCCGCTCGATCTTACAATTCGGCGGTGGTATTTATAATATCGGAGTCTACATTCCGTTGCTAGTCCAGGACTCTCGAAATAGCATTGCGCTGGCTTTCGCATCAGCGCTTTCGGTCATCCCGGAGTTGAAATGGAAATTTTTAAGCGTACGGCGCAACTTAAACAGAAATAACGCAACACCTACCTACAGCGTGACGCCTATACCACATATCATCTCGTCTTGCCAAAAATCTAATAATGGTATCATAATAAAAATACACATGGATGTATTTGGCATTTGACGCTCTTAAATTTGCGTTGAAAAAATTGTTATATTTGGCAAAAATAATAGGTGAAAGTGGGGTTAAATTAAAAAATGTGACAAATTTGAAAAATTTGATTACGCCATTGTAAAGAGCACAAAAAGCCATAAACCTTTTGTACCAAACTTTTTTTCATACGCCTTATATTTTCGAAGATATTTGCTAAAAACTATAAAATACGTTATTTTCGAGGGGTTGTTTCAACCCCTAAACGTCGAGATACGCCGAAAAAAAACACGTGTTTAATGTTTTTTGATGCTCAACAACATATTCAAAGCGCATCCAAATCGGGTAGATTCTAAATTGGGTTTTTTCGACCAATAAACGTCGAGATAAGCCGCAAACACGTGTCTAATGTTTTTTGATGCTCAACAACATATTCAAAGCGCATCCAAATCGGGTAGATTCTAAATTGGGTTTTTTCGACCAATAAACGTCAAGATAAGCCGCAAAAAAAAATACGAGTCTAATATTTTTTGATGCTCAACAATATATTCAAAGCGCATCCAAATCGGTCTTGGACACCCCCGACCGTTCCAGTGGCAACTATATTTCAGATGGAAATAGTTAATTACATGGTTAGTATTGTAATTAAACGATAATGTACTTACATAAGTGGTCACGTTAACAGGTCTTATGTTTTAACGAACGTATTTCCAAACCAATGTGTTTCGTATCGAGGAGTGTCGAGGACGTACTGCTAATGCAAGAGTGAAATATATTCGATGGTCGACTCCGTATAGTCAATGTTTATGTTTATAGCTAGATAGTTCACTTAGAATGTCAAAGTAGGCCCTGTCTAATTGTTTGCGAAATCGCTGAATTTCCCGGCGATGGAAGCGGGATGAGAAGGACGCGCGTGGAAGGTGTTAATTAATTATTCTTTAATGTAAAATGTAACTCAGAACACAGTCTGAGCCGTCTTTAATACGTGAATAGATATATACAGTCTGACCTGAGAGTGGTGGGCAGTCTTTCACGGTTCACTAAAAATAAGAAGTCTTTGTATAATCGTTCGTGAGTGGGCGAGACAATTATATTAATTGCCCTCCTCGTGATGATTAGCCCGTGAGCCGGTGAGACACGTGGCGGTCGGTACTCGCGCACATGTGAGCCTGAGTCGTCATGTTGATGTACCAGAGTAGAGCTGGATGAGCGGTCGCATTACATGTTAGAAAAGTCTTTCGGCAGCTTCAATCACTGCGATGGGCATTTAACTCGGAATAAATCTCGAGAATACACAGAGCACACGTCGTATGTACGTCTGATCACAGCGCGGCCATTTATACGACTCTTCATATCGCGAGGAAGACGTTGGCGATGAGCGCGCCCGTGCTTGCGCAAACTGCCGCGTCGCTCCGGCAGGTCGCATCCGATCGATGCTGCCATCTGATCGGATGGCGCAACGTGAACGGAATCTCGAACATTCCGCCCGCCATCAGCAACGTGGTTGATGATTCCTTACTCTTGATCCATCCTTTATTCTGAGACAGGTAGTATGGCAAGCTTGGCAACTGGCCGAGTGAGTATCGTGGTGGCTGTTTTAAGTTTTAAGGGTAACCACCCTAGTGAGTCCATCCTTGCCGGGGTGCAGTTCCGTTACTCTAGCGAGTGGCCACTTGCACGATGGAGAGCGTTCGTCGGTAAGCAGCACGATGGAGCCCACCTTGATGTTGTTGTTAGGATGATACCACTTGGATATCGCTTGTTGGCGTTGCAGATAATGAGCCGATTATTGTGCCCAAAATTGTTGAACATGCTGCTGGATAAGCTGCCACCGAGATAATCGTGAGGTTGCCAGGTCAATCAGAGATGGTTCGGGTATGGTAGTTAGTGGAACTCCAATGAGAAAATGACCTGGGGTGAGCGCTGAGACGTCTTCAGGGTCGTCACTCAACGGTTCTAAAGGCCGCGAGTTGAGAATGGCCTCGATTTGTATAAGCAACGTGGTGAGTTCTTCCGTCGTGAGTAGAGTCTCCCCGATAGTCCGTCTCAGGTGAAATTTCACAGACTTTACCACCGCCTCCCACTTGCTCCCCATGTGTGGAGCGCCTGGTGGGTTGAACTCCTATCTTGTGCCGTCAAGTTGTGGAACTTGAGCAATCCGTTGATGTTCTTGAGAGCCTTGGAGAAACATTTTCTTGAGCGCGGCGTCTGCTCTAATGAAAGTTGTCCCGCAATCCGAGCGCATGGTCTAAGCAATTCCCCTTCTCGCTGAAAATCTTCGGAAGGCTGCAATGAATCCTTCTGATGAGTAGTCACTGACTACTTCGAGGTGAATTGCGGAGGTGGAGAAACAGACGAACACGCAGATCCATCCCTTGTATGTTTTCGCACCTCGTCCCTTCCATGTCTTGATGGTGAGCGGTCCGGCATAGTCGACTCCTGTATGAGTGAATGCACGTGCCGGCGTAACCCGAGAGAGAGGTAGTTGGCACATCAGTTGATGAGCACGGATCCCCCTCTGCCGAGCACACACGACACACCGTAAAATATGAGACTTCACCGGAGCCCGTCCACCGATGATCCAGTATTATTGCCTGACATGAGCCAATGTCAGCTGTGTTCCTCCATGCAGGGTACGCCAATGGGCGTGGGCGATGATTAAGGTTGAGAACCGTGAGTGGCGAGGCAAAATTGCCTGATGTTTGTTGTCTTGAGCTAGTGCTGATTGGTTGAGGCGGCCGCCAACTCGGATAATCCTTTGAGCATCGATGTACGCAGTCAATCGACTGAATGCGTGAGTAGTTGGTAGTCTCGAATTGGCCGTGAGCATTTTGATCTCGTGCGTGAAGTATGCCGCTTGAGTAGCCTTGATCCAGAATAGTCTGGCCTCCTCCAAAGCTGAGTGCAAGTCCAGTGGCTTGTATCGGCGCTTTCTCAGAAGCGATATGAACCTGAAACAAAGAGCTGTTATTTTCAATAATTTATTGAAAGTTGAGTACCTATAAATGAGGTCCTAGTTGTAGTCCGTCTGAGATGCAGCTGCATATAGCGCAATGCCAAGACGAGCCTCATGCGCGCTCAACTCGTCCGAAAGCGCGGGTTGAGATGGCCATGCACAGGATTGAGAATCCACGGTGATCCCGTCCACCATAATGAGTGGCTTTGGAGTTGAGATGTAGTCAATCCCCGTGATGCGCAGTCGGCTGGGTCGGATGTGCCAGATACGTATTTCCAGTGAGCTTTTTCCGTGAGCTCTTGAATCTGAGTAACTCGGTTTCTCACAAAATCTTTCCAGCGCGATGCATGAGATTTGATCCACGTGAGTGTCACAACAGAGTCCGTCCACAGGTGAGTTGCTGTAACGTTCAACTTCAAGGTGGCTTAAACGTATTGCATGAGTCTTGAAAGCAGCAGTGCTGCGGTGAGTTCAAGTCTCGGGATGGTGAGTCGTTTGAGCGGTGCTACCTTAGTTTTGGAGCACACCAATGAAATCGTGGCGCCATTCGAGCCGCGGACGGTGATATATACGACTGCAGCCATTGCCAATTGAGAAGCATCAGAAAAGCCGTGAAATTCCACTGACGAGGTACTCCATGTGTTGTACCACCGAGGTATTGAGATCTTGCGCAAGCTGGTGAGTTCTTTTCTGATAGTGAGCCACCGTGATGAGAGCTGGGATGGCAGTGGTTCATCCCATTGGAACTTATGAAGCCAAAGCTCCTTCAAGAGCATCTTCGCCTTGATCACTACTGGTGATGCAAAACCTAGTGGATCGAATATCTGAGCCATTTTAGACAAAACGAGGCGTTTAGTGAGATGATCGGTGTGCGACGAGATCTTTGTTGAGAATGTGAATGAATCTTCTTGAGGAAGCCATCTTAATCCGAGTATTTTGATTTCGCAATCGTCAAATGCAATTTGTGAGCTCTGGTCCTTATCTGCTTCTACCGCAGTGAGCACATCTGGATGAGTCGCGTGCCACTTGGCCAATGGAAAACCGCCCGCCATGCACAAGTTCTTTAGCTGCAATGCAATTTTAATTAGCTGTTGGACAGTGTCAGCGCCTCCAAAGATGTCGTCGACGTATCGACCTTGAAGGATGGACGGCACTGCGAGGGGAAATTTGTGGGCTTCATCTTCCACCAATTTCAGCAGTGTTCGTACCGCCAAGAATGGGGCAGCTTTCGTACCATACGTGACCGTGGTTAGATGATATGACACTTCATTGAGCAGTTCGTCTATCCACAGAATCCGCTGTAAATTCCAGTCATTTTCATGCACGTTGATCTGCCTGTACATTTTTGTGATGTCATTGGCAACTAAGTGTCGAAATTGTCGAATCCAGAGTAGAACATCGCTGACGTCTAAATGCAACTTGGCTCCCGTGTGCATGAGATCATTAAGTGAGCGGCCGGAGGTAGATGCACTCGAGCCATTGAATATCACACGTAATTTTGTGGTTGCACTGTCTGGTCTGAGCACTCCGTGATGTGGCAAGTAGTATTGTGTGTGCTGACTGGAAACGGGTGAAGCCTTCTTCATGTGATTGAGATCTCGATATTCTGTCATGAACTGATGATACAGACGTCGATAGTTGTCATCTCGTGAGAGTCTTCTTAGCAAACTTTGCAAACATCGATGTGCAGTAAGATACGAATCACCAAGAGTATCAGGTAATGATTTTAATGGAATTCGCACTTTGTATCGACCTGTTGAGTCCCGCGAAACCGTGCTCTTGAAATATTCTTCACATCTTTGTTCGTCAGGAGTAAGATCATGATGGTTGGTTGAAGGCACTTCTTCTTGTGTCCAGAATTTCGTGAGCAACTCGTCGAGAGCATCTACTCCCTCCTGAATCGAGGCATGATGCACGGTAGCAACTGCCGGTGATGATGTGTTGACCGGTCCGAAAACGAGCCATCCAAAAATTGAGAGCTGTGCAATTGGCATCAATGAATCTTGTTTGATGATGTTAGGCTTGATGATCTGTCCATATGAGTCCGCTCCAATGATAATATCCACTGGCCGTGGTGTAAGAAAATCTGGATCAGCCAAGGTTAACTTGGTGAGATGCGGCCAATCCTGTGGTGCAGCGTTGAAGGATGGCAGGATGTTCGCTAACGCCTGCAGAACGTGAGCTTGAATAATGACGTCTGATCTAGAGTGAAGTGAGCGGAGCTTAAGCAATGCAACTCCTCGAGTTTGCGTCGTCTTTCCGTCACCAATTCCAGTGATGAGAATGACGGAATGATGACGAGTGATGTTGAGCTGGCGAATAAGAGATTCTGAAACAAAGGTAAGTTCTGAACCTGAATCAATGAGAAGCCGTACGCGCTGAGTATGAACAGATGAGCTGATCTGAGCCAGGGCCGTAGCTAGTAATGTTGAGTGTGATGAGCGGGCCAAAGATGAGTGAGCAACGATTGCACCATCTTCCTATTGAGCTGTCGCAGCTGAGCTGGTGGTTGGCTTCGCTAATGAGTTCGCCTGATGAGCCTCATGCAGCATTGTGTGGTGTCGATTGGTGCATTTCTTGCACCCTCTTGAGCTCTTGCATGAGCGGACGTTGAAGCGGCCGAGGCAGTTGAAACAGAGCCTCCGTGGTATGACTAATTTTTGTCGATCGTCCGTTGAAAGATCCCTAAATTTTGTGCGCATCACAATGAAGTGAGTGCCGTTGCAACAATAGCACGGGTAAACTGTGGAGCTGTCAGATGCTGCCGTGCGGGCCGGTTGAGCTGCCGCATGCTGAGCTGTCAACGTGCGCTTTACTGTTGAATGATCGCCGACGGCCATAAGGCTTCAAGATATGCATGCTCCTTGAGAAATGCCTTGTGCGCCTCTTCGAGATGCATTGAGATTTGGATGACCTCCTCTAACGGCATGTCCTCTGTACAAGCTGGCAGCGTCTCGCCAATATTCCGCACCGTCGCCGGTGCGAGCCGGTGGTATTTCGAGCAGCGGCGTCGTGGTGTCCGTACCGCCCGTACCCGCCTTTACGTGTTCCGTCATGTTGAGCCGTCCCTGAGCTGCGCACGATGAGACACCTGAGATTTGTCGAGACACGTGTAAGAAATGCTGCACGAAACGAGAACGTTCGAGAGAAGCGTGAGAAAAACACTATGCGAATCGAGAGTCGTTAAGGTCATGTATTGAGCACGTGATGATGTCTATATGACACTCGCGAGAGCGCATGAACATGTTTGTGTAACACTCGCAAGCGCGCGTGAGAATGTCTGTATTTCACTTGCGGAAGCGCGCGATAATGTCCACGTGGCATGTCGTGAAAGGCATGCCCTGTTCATATGATCTGTGTCCGAGCTACACTTTAAGTTCCACGCATCCGGCTCGAAGGACCAAAATGTTTGCGAAATCGCTGAATTTCCTGGCGATGGAAGCGGGATGAGAAGGACGCGCGTGGAAAGTGTTAATTAATTATTCTTTAATGTAAAATGTAACTCAGAACACAGTCTGAGCCGTCTTTAATACGTGAATAGATATATACAGTCTGACCTGAGAGTGGTGGGCAGTCTTTCGCGGTTCACTAAAAATAAGAAGTCTTTGTATAATCGTTCGTGAGTGGGCGAGACAATTATATTAATTGCCCTCCTCGTGATGATTAGCCCGTGAGCCGGTGAGACACGTGGCGGTCGGTACTCGCGCACATGTGAGCCTGAGTCGTCGTGTTGATGTACCAGAGTAGAGCTGGATGAGCGGTCGCTTTACATGTTAGAAAAGTCTTTCGGCAGCTTCAATCACTGCGATAGGCATTTAACTCGGAATAAATCTCGAGAATACACAGAGCACACGTCGTATGTACGTCTGATCACAGCGCGGCCATTTATACGACTCTTCATATCGCGAGGAAGACGTTGGCGATGAGCGCGCCCGTGCTTGCGCAAACTGCCGCGTCGCTCCGGCAGGTCGCATGCGATCGATGCTGCCATCTGATCGGATGGCGCAACGTGAACGGAATCTCGAACACCAATAATTCGGTATCTTTGTTCAAGTTAATTCCATTGGTCTGTTTCTTTATGTGGATCATCTCGGAGATAATTCTTTTTTGAAATTACCCTCATAATCTAGAATTCGTGTTTCCTCCCAATTAAACAAATGGTTAAGAGCGGTAATGTGTTCCGAGACTATCAAAGTCTGGTATTTAGCTGTCTTTTAGTCTGACCCACGTATGATACATTACAATTGTTGCAGCAGATTTTATAGATTACATTATTGTTATTAAAATGAGGGTTTCTGTCCTTTTGGACCCTAACTAAATTGTTCAATTTATTGATAATTCTATAACCTATGGACAGATTTGTTTTATCGACCGATGACGCAATTATCTCAGAAACAGATTTTAAGTACGGAAGGGCGATGTATCTCTTTTTTCCCCTTCCGTACTTTTACTGTCATCCATATTACTCTCATCCACGGGTTGAAATGGACCTTTTTAATTCTCAGATTAATTTGTCTGAATATTAAGTCCACCGGATATCCATTATTTAATAAAATGTCAACAATCAATGATAGATTTTTTTCTGAGAAACCGAAGGTGAGACAACGATATGGCTCTGTCCACGAAACTGTATATCGTTCCTAATTTTTGTTGTATAGGATGGCTTGAAAAGAAGGACAAGCATCTGCCTGAAAAGGTTTTTTTATGGAACCAGTCTGTATATAGATAGATAATTACTTTATTTGCCCCAAAGGGGCCTTAAAGGACGTTTTTGAGGAACGTACCCAAACCTTTACAATAGCGTTTTGAAGGGACGTACTCAACCCTGTATGTACATTTCTCGTGCTTCCTATTCCTGACGTCCCTGACCTCTCTCTCTCTCTCGCTCCCCCTCTCGCTCGCTCGCTCTCCCACGCCTCAATACGCTTGTATCGCTTATTCGCTCTTATATTGCTTCCTCATAGAAGAAGCTTTGTTTTCGTAAAAAAATTTTTTTTAAATTTGTTTTTTTGAATGTGTTCAGAATGTTCTAAAATGTCAAAAAATTGTAATTTTAAAAAATGTCTGTATGTATGTATGTGTGTATGTGCCAAATTTACCGAAATTTCTATAACTCCAGAACTAATCAACCAAATCTTAACGAATTATATATGAAATAGTGCTATAGAATGTATAGTTTTTCGTTATTTATTTTCTGGAAACTGATTTTTTAATTTTTCTAATTCTTACGGGTAAAAAAATTTTTAAAATCAGTTTCCAGAACATCGGTAACGAAAAACTATACATTCTATAGCACTTTCCGGAAAATTCTACCCCTATTTCATATACAATTCGTTATGGGATCTTCTCTTTCATCTTCTTCCACCCCCTCTCATCTAGCCATGTCTCCATCATTATCACTATGTCCCATTTCTTTATCCCTTCCTAGAACTCTTTATCCTTATTTGTTATGCCCGCCACATTCCAGAAAGCCACCTTCCACGTTTCCTCCTCTCTCCTGACTTTCCTTTTCTCTCTCTCTCTCTCCATTTTCCTTGTCCTCCTCTCCATCTCTTCCTTCTACATTCTTTTCTTCATCCTCTTTTTTACCTTCTTTGTCTTCCTCATCTCTTTTTTCTATATTACCTTCATCCTCTACCTCTTTTAATCTTCCCCCTTTTCCTTCCACACATTTCCTTCGTTGTCTCGTAATATCTCTTCATCCTCCTCCCATTTCCACCATTTTCCTTCTAATTGTATTCTTCCATATCCTACCCTTACCCTCTTACCATTTCCTCTCTCCTGCCTCGCAATGTCATCTAAATTCCATCTCATTTTTTCTCCTTCCATGTCAGATCATCTATTCCTATCCTTTTCTCTCTTAGTCTTCTTCTCTCCATCATGACCTTTCTTTTTTGTTCCAGTCCCTGTAGACCTATTACCGCCATCCTTATACCTCTCTCTCTGCTATCCTCCATGACCTTTTTACAACTCACTTCCGTCTCTATTCCTATCTCCTTTAGAATTTCTTTCACCTCTTTTTCTATTTCGTTCCTCTTCTCTTTTGCTCCTCTTATAACTATGTTTTTTCTTCTTTCTTTTCTCTCTTTCATCTCTAATTTCTTATCTATTTCTTTTAGTTTTCTCTCTAATCTCCTCTCTCCCACGTCTTCTTCCTTTCCCATTCCCTTGTTACGGCCCCAATTTAAGATAAGAGAAACAATTATATTAAGTAAGAATTGTGAAACATAGATATTAAGTAAGAAGATGTAAAATAATAGAATTAAGAAACCGAGACCCTAAAAGATATATTGAGAGCAAGCGACAAAGGAGAATCACAACAATAAGTTGCGCGACCGGCCTACTTCCGATCGAGCAACTCAGCAAAACCGAAGGACGGACAGATGGATAAAACGGAACGAGAACAGAGGACCAGGGGGCAATGTGAGTCTGGGAGCAGATCAGTAACGGGCATCCTTGTAACAATAACTGTAAAACGGATCTAATTAAAATATTCTTTATTCGAAGTGCTGTTTATCAACGAGTGTTCTTTCCGTTATCCATCCCGCCTCTTCCTTGGAGCAATCGAATTCCTGTGTACCCACGGCGGGGCACAACACCCTTCTCTTTTATTTCCGTTATTGTTTTCTCCATTTCCATTATTCTCTTTTCCATTTCCTCTCTCTCTTCCATCCATTTTTCTTCTCTCTCTTCTATGGTTCTTTTTAAATCTTCCATCTCTTGTCTAATTTCCCTCCCTTGCTCCCTCGTTATCTCTAACATCTCATTTATCCCCTGTCTCATCTCAGCTTTTATCTCCTTCTTTATCTCTTCTATCCAGCTTCTTTCGTCTCCTATAATTTCCTTCTCTATTTTTTGCGGTGATCTCTGCATTTTCTTGCTCCTGTTGAAGGCTCAATTTTTGGATTCCCCGCTTTCTATCTTCTCTCTCTTTCTTTTTATTAATTCCACACTGCCTGTACTTCCTCTTCTCTCCCTTTTTCCTTTCTTCTGTTGTTCCCCCATTAATTCTATCAATCTTGTCGCTTTTTCTTCATCCTCCGTCATTTTCTCTCAGCTATATATCTATCTCTCCTGCTATGAGTTTCCCTTCTATGTCTATACCAACCTATGTTCCCACGTGTGTCGCCGCGACAGCGTGACGTCGTGACGTCCCTGTCTATATGCTTTGCCCCTCTCTTCTGCTTTATTCTATGCTTACCTATCTAACCGTTGCTCTTACGCCACTTTTCTTTTCCCGTATCTAACCCTTTCCTCTCCCTCTGACCTGTGCCCACTCACACACGCTCTTGCACTCCTTCACTTCTCTCTCTCACCCACTCACTGCCCTTTCACACACCTTCTCACACTTTTCTTTGCCCGATTTTTGTCTAGTCACTCACACACGTGTCACTCACGAAAGCGCCGGAAACGGAAGTCTAACCAGTCTGTATATAATGATCCTATTATTACTAACAATTAATTTCAGATCCAAAAAGCTAAGAGATCTATTTTTTTCATATTTAATCGTGACTTTAAGTTTCTCATAATATTTGTTGAAACGATTGTTGAATATGTCAGCAATGCTTGTCCTTTGTGCTGCAAGTAACATCATCTATTGTGACGTGACATTGTCGCGTTCTCCGCCCAGACGGTAGCTCGGCCGAGGGGAAGGTCAGGGATGGCGCCTCGACTCAAGTCGAGGAAGGGCTACCCGCGTTAAGCTAAGTTCCGTAGGGGATGACAGGTAGTGCCGGAGCATAGGATCACTGACCGAATGTAACGACGATAGTCGCGACGAGGGAAGAACGGGCGCTCGGAGGACGTACGGCGGAGTGGTCGGCCGACGGGCGGGCTACCGGGACTTGCCGCTGGAGAAGCGCCAGGAATGTCTCGCACAGCGTAACACGGCCCCGCCGCAGCATAAACACGGGTGCACCACCGCGACTGCAGCGCGGGTGGACGATCTGCACACTTCACCCGACGACGCCCAGAGGGCCGAGCGGCGCCGCCACAGTCTGGCCAGCCGGGCGGGAAACCGCGAGGGGCCCGTGCACCAACAGCAGCCGAATCAAACGGGCCGCAGGAAAATGGCGGAAATCGTCTGCAACGTCGCGAACAGGGCGACACTCACGACCAATCGGCGGGCGGAAGGACCGCGAGCTTGAGGGCGCGCGCCGCGGGGGCCCGGCGTAGTCCCGCCGAACCGACCACTCCTCACTGTCGAATCAGCCGCTGACATGGAGCCACCCCTGGACAAGTGCCCCGACGCCGCCGAGCAGCAGCGAACAGCCAGAATTGTAAGATCTCCACTCCGGTGCTACCAAGTAATTGAGGGCTCGATCTCGGTCGCGACCCGACGCAAACGAACGTGTTAGTGGACGCCGGTTAGTTTATTGCGGCTGTTAGTCGAAACCGCGGGCGCGTGGCCGGCCGAGATCGTAGCCAGGAAAATAGGAAAGCCCTCCTCGAAGCTCGTGTGATCGACAGTCAAATCGCTGTAATTGTTGCGTGTACTTTGTGAAATATTGTGAATCGTGGGCGAAAGCGTGCCGCGGGCAGTGCGCTTCGGCGGGTATCGTGCTTAGCATTGCGTATTCGGGTGTAATATTGTGCTTTAGGGCAGGCCTCGGCAAAAGCTTACTCGCGAGCAGTCTTGAAGGCGCGAGGAGTGGGGAATCCGTCCCCACTTCTCGCGCTGTTTTCACTCTACACTCTACGCCCTACGGGCCCTCGACCACCTCGAATTGGGTCTTTAAGTAAATTTTTTTTATTAAGCGGTATCCATAATTAATGTAGAGAATGTAAGCCGATTTTTAGTACTTTTTGAATTAAAAAAAAACCTAAATTTGAGAAAGTTATAGCTTGCTAAAGTTTCTTTAATGACGGCAACTTCAAAAAATGTCTCAGCAACATGATGACGTCACAGCACATTTTCGTGTACTATATTTTCTTCAATTTTGAAGATATTGCAAAAATTCAAAAAGTTTACAAAGAAAATATGCCATGATCTATCAGAATATACTGTTAGGTAAAAGTCGGTTAAAGACCCAATTCGTCGAGCGCGTTATGCTGGGGCTACACTATGCGCGTTTTCGCGAATCGGATTCGCGAATCGTGCATTTGTATGCCATTCGTGCTAAGCACACATGGTATACAAATGCACGATTCGCGAATTTGATTCGCGAAAACGCGCATAGTGTAGCCCCAGTCTTACGCATTTGTCTCGTTATCGAGCATTGTCTCCCGCGAAACCTTTCTCTTACCCACTGCAGACACGATTCATAGATATTGTTTTGTCAAATTATTGAGTTATATTTTCCCTATTTTATTTCGTTTTTATTAACGTTATAATTGTATTTTTATTTTATGTAAATAATTTATGTTAATAATTTAAAAGCGGCGAATGCGAGTCGAGCACGGAACGTGGTGCGCAAATTAATTATTCAAGTGTGATGAACGTTTCGGCTCTTCTTTCGAGCCATCTTCAGCATTTATTGAGATAAGTAGATTCTATTCCTGCAGAGCTCGAGGCAGAAAGCTCCTTTCTTGAGGAGATGTCGTGACAAGCGAACTGGTACGCACGGTTATAATGGACATTTCCACTGTGAAAAGGAAAAATATATTTAGTCAATCGTTAAAACAGAATGAGAAAGGAGAGAGCTCACCTCAAAGTCTGCAGAAGTCAGAGAAGTACAAAAATAGACTGTTTACAGTTTACACCATGCATACTTGTCCGTCATAAATAATTTATAACTTTGTTCGCCCTTCCCCGGCCGTGTACTTTGTTTATAATTATCAATCTTTGTTTCTGACATGCGAATCTTCGACCCCGCCGTCTCATTTCGTTTCCAACCGACATACGTGAAACTTTATTTTATACTCGTCTCTAATTTCCGAAATGTGCGACTTTTTGAATTCATCCTGCTGCGACTTTTCTATTTTTGTACTTTTCCGACTGCTGCAGACCTTTAGGTGAGCTCTCTCCTTTCTCTTTCTGTTTTAACGATTGACTAAATATATTTTCCTTTTCACAGTGGAAATGTCCACTATAACCGTCCGTACCAGCTCGCTTGTCACGACATCCCCTCAAGAAAGGAGCTTTCTGCCTCGAGCTCTGCAGGAATAGAATCTTCTTATATTTATTGCGCACCACGTTCCGCGCTCAATTCGCATTCGACGCTATTAAATAGTTGACACTTTCACGAGTCTAATTACGTTATTGAATAATTTATGTGATTATAATTCTAATTACGTTTATTTTCTACAATAATTTTTTTAGCATTTTTAAAATGTGTCGATCGAATAAAAGTTCGAAATCCCAATTAAGAGATAAATGGGAATTTGATTACCTTTTTGTTTTAGCAGACAATTCTGTAAAATGTCTTGTTTGCGGATTTGAATTATCAAATTTAAGAACGTATAATATTAGAAGGCATTATGTAACAAAACACGAAGATTTGGCAAAAATTAAAAATGAAGATCGCCGAAAATTGATCAATAACTTAAAAGAAAATATGTGTCAAACAACAACGTCAGAACCTCGTCGTTGTGAAATAAACGTGCAGAGGCAAAGTTTAATTGCTTCATATTCCGTGGCACTTGAAATTGCAAAACATAAAAATGCATTTACTGACGGGGAGTTGATTAAAAAATGTGCCATTAAAATGGCAAAATGTTTCGGTAATACCGACGCTGAAACAAATTTTCAAAACGTTTCATTATCCTGCAGAACGATATCAAGAAGAATAGCCGACATTGATAAATATTTAGTAAACAGATTAAAATTTTTAATAGAAAATAGTCAGTACTATTCTTTTTGTTTGGACGAAAGTACGGATATTAGAGATGTCAGTCAGTTAGTCATTTTTATAAGGATTGTTCAAAACGATTTTACCGTAAACGAAGAAATGTTATCTTTGGTTCTCTTGCATGGAACTACCAAAGGTAGTGACATTTTTAATGCATTTTACGAAACAACTAAGGAATTTAACGTAGATTTTTCCAAATGCACAGCTATAGTCACAGATGGAGCAAATGCTATGGTTGGAAAAAATATAGGTTTTTGCGGTTTTTTAAGAAAACATGAAATCATGTGTCCGACAATACACTGTCTAATCCACCAGGATGCTTTGTGTGGCAAAATCATAAAAAATTCTGAAGGTCTCAAAATTGTGACGAAAATAACTAATTTTATTCGAGGAGGAAATAAATCTTTCACGCACCGAAAATTTGAAGCATATTTAAAAGAAGTCCATGCCGAATTTCACGATTTGCCACTACACAGCGATGTTCGGTGGTCAAGTGCAGAGAAATGCCTGCATACATTTTTCAACATTAGAAAGGAGATACTCGAATTTTTAAAATTAGAAATAAAAACAGATACGTCTGAATTTGAAAAATTATTATCCAATCCTAAAATAATTAGTGAAATAGCCTTCATTACTGATTTAACTAAGCACATCAACGAACTCAATTTGAAATTGCAGGGCAAAAACAAAACAATTTCTGATTTAATTCACTGCATAAATGGATTCAAAAATAGATTGAACCTATTTAAAATCGAAATTTCTAAAGAAGAATTCGCGCATTTCCTTTGTTGCGCACAAGTGAAACAAGAATTTCCTACTGAAAATTTTGCTTATTTCACTAAATACATTGAAGAAATTACCAATCAATTTAATGCTCGTTTTCAAGACATTTCTTATTTTCAATCTAATCTTTCTTTGTTTAATAATCCTCTTCTTGTTTCAGTTGAAGACCAAGAAATAGAATATAGATTAGAATTGTGCGATTTGCAAGCCGATCCGTTTTTAATAGATTGAAATGAACGTGGAGTTCAATTTTTCAAATTATTAGAAGAAGAAAAGTATCCTAAATTGCGAAATTTCGGGCTTAAAATGTACTCTATTTTTGGTTCTTCATATTTATGCGAAAGTGCCTTCTCTTCAATGAAGCAAATAAAAAGTAAAGAGCGATCGTCATTACAAGATAGCACATTAACCAGTTTAATGCGCATTGCTACAAGTTCAATTCAAATAAATTTAGAAGAACTTGTCGACGAAAAAGATAATAATCAATAAAAATAAGAAATGTGTTAATATTATTATCTGGACTTTCGACGACGGTACATCCGTATGAATTTAATTTATTGTATTATTTTACTTATTGACTGCGCCTTTTTATACACTACTTCGTCTCGATTATTCATGTAAATCTTTATATCGTTATGAATTTTATGTAACTTCGTTTACGCTGAAGATGACACAAAAAAAGTGTCGAAACGTTCGTTTTTAATATATTAATTTATTATTACAATTTGTCTGCGCATTGATTACCGCGCTTGGCTCCGATTGTCTCTTCTATTTTCTTTGATTTAATATTATTAAATGGACTAAATACAATTAACATATATTTTCAGTACGCTTTAAATGCAGATTAAATGCTTAAAATAAAAAAATTAAAAAAGTAAAAAAAAGGCTTAAAAATATAAATACCTAAAAAAATAAAAATTATTCTGGACTATTTAATATTTAATTCAATATAAATTAAATATTGATAGTTCTATATTAATTTAAAAAATGCGATTGTACGTTGAATCATAACTATATAACTATTATAACGATTCAGAAATATCTAATCGACGCAACGTGGCGCGACACAGATGTATTTATTACTCCAACCGTGCGTGTACCGCTAGTGGGGGAGCGCTTCTTCTACCTACGTTCCTGAGTGCCGAGTTGAGTGGGTATGGTGGGGGCTGTCGAGACTTGGCGGTATGGTAGGGGTGCCGAGGCCTGCTTTAGGGTGCCATTACATGGAGCGCGGAAACGCGGAAGACAAAATTTACTAGATTTCCGTCGATCCGTTCCGTCTGTTTTGAATGCCTTATATTACATGGAGCACATTTTGAGCGAAAAAGCGGAACGGAAAATTATAAAATATTAATTTTTAACGGTATTTATCGATTAAAATGCTTGTATTCAATAGATAAGCTGAAAAGATAAGCATATTAATAAAAATTGCAATGAATTAAGTGAACACAATTTTAAAAAATGAATACAAATGTCTATTTGTCACTATACTGTTCTGCTTTTCCGCGCAAATTGTGCTCCATGTAATATAAGGAGAAACAAACTCGCGGAACGAACGCGTCAAAATCCGTTGTCAACGCGGATACAGTATACTTTATCAAATTTCGGAGCTGTCTAATCACCTTGAAAAAGAAAGCTTTTACATACTTCGATTACTTTATTATTTTATAAAAGTGGCAGTATAATATTATAGATCCAAACATCATGTTGATGGTTATTATGAAGTATCTTATGCAAGCCAGGGTACATACATACACGATAATAGCGGATTTCGTTTTTCCGTTCAAACGTGCGGGACTCAACTCGCGGAAACGCGGAATCTAGTTACTATTCTGTTCCGCGCTTCCGCGTTTCCGCGTTTCCGCGCTCCATGTAATGGCACCCTTAGAGTTGCGTCTTCGGGTATATTGTTGTATTTAGCGTTTCGTTTTCGGGTATATTGTTGCTCGCCGTGCGCGGGAGCACCTTGTGCGTGTCGGGAGGGACTTCGCCGAGCACATTGCGGTGCCTTAAGAGTCTCGCGGATATTTTGCGTCGCGTGCGCGGGCAAATATCGTCGCGCTCATTCGGCGGAGAATCTTGTGAGCGCGTTATTTAGCGTTGCGCACTGGTGGACTTGCGTTTTCGGGTATATGTCGCGTGTGTGAGTATTGTTGCGTGCCTGGGATCGGGGAGCGGAATCGTGTGCGAGTCAATGATATTGCGTGGCCGCGTTTATACGAGTCGTACTTGTTGAGCTCGCTGAGAGCGTCGCGAGCGTGAACATCACGCGCTTCCTGCGTGCGTTAATCGCCGTTACCGCGTTGTTACCGGCCACCCGAACGATATCGGGTCTTGAATCCTCGCGTTATGATTCCCCTGTTTTCTTGAGTTATGAAATATATTTGATTATCATTGTTTATTATCGAACTTTATTTTGTGTGTCGGTTGTGTCACGCTTCTTCTCCACCTACACCTTTTTCACGCGGACTTACGCCCTGAGCTCGCGGCAAGACTATTGAGGCTATTGTGAGCGTTGCCGAGACGTGGTGCGCGTCTATAATCGCACCTGGCGCCCAATCACAAGGTATTGCCCAAGACCTTAGATATGGGAATTGCGGTAAGAAATTTGACCTCGTTATCCCCTTGGAGCTATCGTCTGGCAGTAAGTTAATCAAATTACAACCGCGCTCCTTTGACTAGCGAGACCGAGGGAAATCGGGTTGCACTATATACGTAACGGCGGTAAAATGGGATTCTGAAGTTTAGTGATTTAAGCACCTTCTCCTCCAAATCCTGCATAACTATATCTGCTGTGTCGGGAGATAAGGGGGAGCCCATAGGAGATCCGAATATCTGTTTGTATATAATGTTATTGAAAATGAAGAAAGTAGAGGTAAGAATAAATTTTGTTGCTGAAATAAATTCTTTGCGTGGTAGTTTAGTTTCCCTTTTAATGTGCCTCCATCTTCTTTTTATGCCGTCAATTACCATTTGTGAACAGCGATACCACGTCCAGCGATATTAACATCTTGGAGTCGTCTAATGTAATTTCTGAAAGATCACTGCACAACTCAAAACTGTTATTCACATGACTCTTGGCCTTAGGAAGGCTTTTGGAGAGGATTTTTTGTAGAAAGGATGCCAGTGGGTAACAGAGAGCTGTATTGACAGATGATATATTTATCCTCAAGGGGTTATTGTTTTTGTGGATTTTTGGGAGTCTGTAAGTTTTAGGGAGGGAGGAATCACTCGAGTGTAAAAACCAATATTCTTTTTTGGAGATGTACTCTTTTAGTCTATTGTTCAGGTCCCTTTCTATTTTTGCAGCGGGATTCTTTTTTATGATAGAGTATGTGTTTTCGTCACTGAGTATGGATTTCATTTTTTGGATGTACTCATCTTTATCTAAAGCTACCGTCACATTTCCCTTGTCCGCTCTAGTAAAAATGACGTTCGGATTTGTTTTTTGGAAATGGATCAATGATTTGTATGAAGCAATTATACTGTGTTCAATAGAGCTATTGTGTATTTTGTTGTTCAAAATTTTAGAAAACTGGGATTGCTACGTTACGTATTTTGATTTGATTCTCAATGATATGTCTCCTGTAATTACACTCTAGGTCTTTAATAAATTCGTGAATTGATTTTTTTATGTTGACCGAAAACGGAAGGCTGAATTTCTCTCCTAGTTGCAACAAAGAAGACACATCTGTGGGAATCTCCGTGTTTGAAAGGTTGATGAACCATTTTTTGTTTACTGCTTCAAAATTGTAATTAATAGTTTTTTGTAGGAATTGGAAGGGATCAACGAAAACGCTCACATCCCTTGCTGAAGTAAAAGTTCCGAATTTTATAGAGTTGATTTTATCACAAAAGCAACTATTTGTAGTATATCTATGTAATTATATAATAAGTATAACGTACCCTGTGAAGAAATTTGAAGCTAAACTGAAAAAATCCGACTCTGCAGAATCTAAGTGGATCATAAACTACATGCAATGAAAACTGAGAAATCTATATTAAAACAATGGATCATCTTTTAATGCAATTTTATTGGTTATTTGTATGGAAATAAATGTTAATTACATAATATTTATTTTAATAACGTTTAGTATAGTTATTTGTGTAACAAGTGCGGGAAGTTGAGAATTGGACACGAGTGCGGAGTGGACTCTGTTGAGACTGGCAACCAAATGTTAGTGGTTTGCTCTCTATATGCGTTTATGTATTCTTAGACTGTAGGGTTCATTTTCCTTTGGCTGGTTAGTTTAGTTTCTATGTAAGTGCTCTCTCGCGCCCTCACTACTTTTGCTCTTTTGCAGGTTGTTCTAGTTCTAGTTTATGGCGTTACTCTTACACTTACTTTTCCCGCGCTTCTCGTTACAGTCGTTATCGAGCCCTCCTTGCGCATTATCATAACTCTGTACACCGCATGCACGGATCTGTTTCTTTTGTGTGTATTACTCTGTTGAATATAATAAACTTATATTATATTCATCTACAATAACAGGTTATGGGCTCAGACAGCCCTTCGTGCGCGGTACACACACAGTGAGGTTAGACTGAAATAGTTCGAGTCGAATCTGCATATATTGTTTCTCTCGGTCAATTGTCTGCACATCACGCGAATATGTCGATCAAGATTGATGTAATCAATGCTATCCAGCATCTGAAAGGACCGGAAAATTGGGACAGATGGAAGGAGGACATTACGATGATCCTCACAATGCAAGGTTTGCTAAGCATCTGTGACGGTTCCCGTGAACGACCGGTTGTCGATGGGACAGCAACGGCTGAGGTACGCGCGGCAATGGAGGCTAAAGCAAAACTGTTTGATAGGGATAACGCTCAAGCTAAATTTTATCTTAGAAGTCTGGTCGAATCTCAACGTCGTGTTCATGTAACTAAACCAGCACTAGCGAAAGAAGGATGGTCAAAACTACATCAGATGTTTGATACAGCCACGAGTCAACGACTAGATAAGTTACTCTCTAAGTTTCACGCACTTGAATTTAATCCTGAGGAAAGCGTTACGACATACGTTGGTAATTTACACTGCCTTTTTAGTGAAATTAATGCTGAACTATTAAAGAAAAGAAAGAATACGATGGACGAATGTATTCTTATGGGCCGTATTTTATATACTTTGCCAACGGATTTTAATACTGCTAAGTCAATTTGGGAGACTACGCCTGAGAGAGACTGCACGATTGATCTGCTGATGGAGCGTCTTCGTAACGAAGAAGAACGTCTTAAGCAAACCAAGGAGAATGAGTCAGTGGCATTACGCGCTGAAGGATCTTCAAAACGAAGCGGTCAGAATAAATATAATCGACACGACCATGGTGGCAAGCACAATAATAGAAGCAGTGGAAACAAAAGTAATTCGTCAAGCTCCAGTGGTTCTAAGAATCAGCAATCGAAGAGGACAACGGATAGTGACAGCGATAAGAAATTCAAGGGCAAGTGTTATAACTGTGGCGAATATGGACATGCTAAGAAATACTGCAAGAAGTCAAGCGAGGATGACAACAGGGAAAATTCATCTACTGCTACGAATGCAATAGCATTGGCGTGTATTAATAATGACAATGAGTTTGAATCTTGGGTAGCTGATACTGGCTGTTCGCATCATATAACTGGCAATAAAAATAACTTTGTTTTCTTCAAGCCATTTCAAATTCCGGAAATTATTCGAAGCGCGAATGGTGGCAAGATGTACGCACATGGTTCCGGTCGTATAATAATTGAAGCATTAATTGGTGGCAAATGGTATAAACGTCAGTTTGAAGATGTTTGGTACGTCCCGAAGATTGAGCGCCAACTATTGTCTATTAGTCAATCAAATAAACACGGTATTGATGCAGTTTTTAGCGCTGATGGAAAATGTAAGTTAGTAAAGAATGACAAAGTAATTGTAACCGGAAAACGCGAATCAAGCACTCAATTATGGTTATTAAATCTACGTGTTAAGAAGCCAGCACAGTCTGCGTGTGTATATTTAACCAATCCAATCGAGTCATTACAGGTTATGCACGAGCGCTTAGCTCACCAGAATAAACGTCACGTTGCACAGTTTCTGAAGGTACGTGGCATCGAAGTGGATGCAGTCGACGAATTCTGTGAGGGTTGCGTCAAAGGAAAGATGAAGCGCAAGCACCATGGACGGCGTAACATACGTGCAACAGAACCTGGTGAACAAATCAATGCAGATATAGTAGGACCTATGAGTGAGCCTTCAATAGGTGGCTCAAGGTATGCACTTATTCGAAAGAACGATTACACGAAGTTTCGTCGATTATTCTGTTTGAAGACGAAAGATGAAACGCCGAAATGTATTGAAACATTTTTGAACGAGGCGAAGGTAGCAGGACATCAGGTGAAGACACTTTTGTGCGATCCAGGTACTGAATTTATCAATTCAAGATTGAAAGCTATTCTGCAGGCACATGGTGTGAAGCTTCGCACTTCAATGACAGACACACCGCAACAAAATGGAGCAGCGGAACGCGAGAATAGGACCGTAATCGAGGCAGCACGTTCGATGGTTCATCACAAGAATTTGCCGATCAAGTTGTGGGCAGAAGCGTGTAACACCGCAGTGTATGTTTTGAACCATACAGCGCCAACACCGGTCAAGAATAAGACATCGCAAGATCTATGGTACGATACATCAATTCCATTCAGAACGTCACGTTTACGTGTATTTGGCTCAAAGGCTTGGTATTTGTTACCGGATCGTCACCGTAATGGTAAATTTGCTTCGAAATCAAGATTTGGTCTACTGGTTGGTTATGAATGTTGCGATGGTTATCAGATCTGGGATGCCGGAAGGCGTGATATTGTACGCACTTGCAACGTTACTTTTGAGTCAGAAAAGGTGTTCGACTCTGCAGCACAAATGACAACCGATGAAGCTGAATTCAAGGAACAAACAAAATCAAGCTTGACAATCTCATTGAAATCAGCAACTGAAGTGGATCAAACCCCAGTGAATGATGCAGATATTAATGATGCAGATGTTAACGAGGAACCTGAGCCTGAACAGGAAACACGTCCACAACGTGATCGACATGCACCTCGTTATCTAGAAGACTACATTTGCAGTTGCAGCTATGCATTGCATGTTGAGCATGTGCCAAATTCGTATACCGAAGCAATCAACTCGGAAGATGCGCAGTTATGGAAGGAGGCAATGGCTGATGAAATGAAGTCACATACTGAAAATGGAACATGGGAGCTATGTGAACTGCCGAAAGGAAACTATGCCTTAACTAATCGTTGGGTCTTCCGAATGAAGATAAAAGCAGATGGCACTATAAATAGAGCGAAAGCACGCCTAGTTGTCAGAGGCTGTTCGCAGAAGTCAGGCGTCGATTATGATCAGCTATTTTCCCCGGTAGCTCGTTATGACACAGTACGGACGGTACTTAGTGTGGCTGCAACTCAACAGTTGAAGATACGTCAATTCGACATTAGGACTGCATTCCTGTACGGTGAAGTCAAGGAAGAACTATATATGCGTCAACCAGAAGGATTCGAGGACGGAAGTGATCGAGTTTGTAAGATCATAAGATCCATATATGGACTAAAACAGGCACCTCGGTGCTGGAATGACTGTTTTATTGATTTTCTCCGCAGTCAAGGCTTTCGTGTAAGCAATGCTGATCCATGCTTGTTTATTCGTGTTCGCAACAACAAATACTTGTTTTTGACAGTCTATGTGGATGATGGGCTGATCACTGGTTTGGACGACGACGAAATCGATGACTTCATCGAAGCATTGAAGATCAGATTTAAAATAACGACTGGATCTCCAGATCTGTTCCTCAGGATACAGATTAAACAAGTCAACGATGGAATTTTCATTAGTCAACCCCTGTATACAGAAAAGATACTTGAACGATTTGGCATGGCAAAGGCTAACTCACTGAATATGCCAACGGAAATAGTCGACAAGAATGAAGAGAGCCCCGATTTTGAAGACAAGACGCTATATCGTGAAGCTGTTGGATGCTTGCAGTACCTAGCAACAGCAACAAGGCCGGACATAGCATATTCGGTCGGTGTAGTCGCACGCACGGTTTCAAAACCTACCGTGGCTGATTGGCGTCGAGTTCAACACATTTACCATTATCTACGAGGCACTGCTAATTTTGGATTGTACTACCGGTCTGATTGTCAAGGACCATTTGAAACATACAGCGATGCTGATTTCGCCGGTGATTGGAAGACAGGTCGATCTACGACGGGCCTGATCAGTATGTACGCTGGTGGAGCAATCACCTGGACCAGCAAACTTCAGAGCAACGTCACCTTATCAACAACTGAAGCTGAGTACGTCGCAGCAAGTGAAGGAGCGAAGGATGTCAAGTGGCTAAGGTTGCTGTTCGGAGAGGTCATTGGTTTCAAGGGGCGACCGTATCTGAACTGTGATAATCAGAGTGCGATTAACTGAAAATCAAGTGTTTCATAGACGTACAAAGCATATTAACGTTCGTTATCATTCTATTCGTGAAGCACACGAATCTGGTGAACTTTGTATACGTTATGTGGATACTAATCATCAATTAGCCGATTTACTGACAAAGTGTTTTAAGTCAAGTGTACAATTTGCTACGCTCCGTAATCAAATCGGTTTGATGTCAATTCTTAGTGTTACCAAAGAACATAAGCTTAAATAATTAGATCCTTTGTAATATTTATATCAACATTTGTTTGAAGGGGCGTGTTGAGACTGGCAACCAAATGTTAGTGGTTTGCTCTCTATATGCGTTTATGTATTCTTAGACTGTAGGGTTCATTTTCCTTTGGCTGGTTAGTTTAGTTGTAAGTGCTCTCTCGCGCCCTCACTACTTTTGCTCTTTTGCAGGTTGTTCTAGTTTTAGTTTATGGCGTTACTTTTACTCTTACTTTTCCCGCGCTTCTCGTTACAGTCGTTATCGAGCCCTCCTTGCGCATTATCATAACTCTGTACACCGCATGCACGGGTCTGTTTCTTTTGTGTGTATTACTCTGTTGAATATAATAAACTTATATTATTCATCTACAATAACAGACTCGCCTTCGGCTCGTGCGATCACCCGCACGAGTGCCCAATTCTCAACCCGCACGTGTTACACAAATAACTATACTACACACACTATTTTATATCACAAGTACGTCTAAAGTTTAAAGAAAGACTTGCGGAGGGCGAGAAGGGGTTTCGCCCCCCCGAGTTGAGGAAAATGGGCACATACGGGGGGGTTCGAGGGGGCGAAACCCCCCCGAGCCGAAAGTTGGGCGCAGGCGGGGAGGGGCGGAGCCCCTTCCCCCGCCTACTTCAACAGACATTTATTACTGACCGTAAACTTCTTTATTATAAAGTATAGTGTAAAATTGAAAACTCTGGATGGGTATCAAAATAAAATATAATATAGAATAAAATATAAAATACAAGAAAGTAAAATAAATTAATTTTTTTTCAGTGATTAAGTTTGAACAGTTTAGTGTTATGTTTGAACAGTTTATTAGTATGATTGGATTATTTTTTGTGTCGGATGTAGTTAATATTTTATTGAGACTGTCTATGTATTATTCATTTGTATGTATAGTTGCGGTATTTGTATTTGTAATGTTAATATTTATAGGTTTTGAGTTTTCTTTATTTGGATTGTTGAATGTTGATGGATGTGAAGTTGAAGAGCTGGGATTAATTGATTGTGTAATTTGGTTGTATATTTTTTTTTGTTATTTATGGAGTCCTCAATGTATCCTTCAGCAACGGTATTGGATTTCCAGCCACCGTCGTTTTAATGTTGTTACGTCCGCTCCAGAGTCTGCTAGCAGCGTGGCAGAAGTGCGACGAAAGGTGTGACCAGTATAAGAATGAGGATTTTGTAATTGTAGATATGATGCAATAATTTATGGAATCTTCCCGAATTTGTTGATTCCAACTGGTTGAATGGTGCACTTTCCATCTTGATAATTTAGAAAAAATCTTGAGTTTTGGACGTTTTTTGGTTTCAAATTTATATATCTTTTAGATAGATATAGTGTAGAATTTATTGGTGATTATGAAAGATCTTGGTTTGTAAGCTTTTTTAATTGGAATTTTAACGAGCAAGATAGTTTCTTTGTCTTCGATGTCATTAACTTTATATTGACGAGTTCCTCTCTTCTGCATGCACCACAAATTCCAAATATCATAGCTACCTGTAAATAATTTAGTATATATGTACACATTGTATAAAATTTTTGGTAATTATGCAGTATAGGGGAGCCCCCTCCGATGACCTTGACTTTGACATATGTTGTCAAGGTCACCCTCCTGAGTGACCTTCAGAAGGTTTTAGCCCTCGGTCACTGTTCGTTAAAAAGTTATTAACAAAAAAAGTTTGTAAAATATAGCAGCTGTTTGGAGTAATGGAAGGCATAAATGACTGATATTATGTTTTTTTTTTTTAAGCAGAGAATACTTTATTTCGTGAGAAAGTTGCTGCTTTTACAAAACACAACATTTAAAGCAGAAAATTGTTGTTAAATTGAAGTCTGTTTGTTAAAGACGCAAGACGAGTTGTCACACGGGTTAGATGACGCGCTTTAACAGTGCTATCTCTGTACAACGCTCCACTGATCCACGTGGGTTCGGTGACGCGCTTTACATATATTCAACTGTATAAAGCGTCCACGTGGATCAGTGGGACGCTTTATACAGTTGAATATATGTAAAGCGCGTCACCGAACCCACGTGGATCAGTGGGACGCTTTATACAGTTGAATATATGTAAAGCGCGTCACCGAACCCACGTGGATCAGTGGAGCGTTGTACAACAACAAACTTTTTTTGTTAATAACTTTTTAACGAACAGTGACCGAGGGCTAAAACCTTCTGAAGGTCACTCAGGAGGGTGACCTTGACAACATATGTCAAAGTCAAGGTCATCGGAGGAGGCTCCCCTATACTGCATAATTACCAATTTTTTATTAATGTAAAAGTTTATGTTTGTATTTGATACATTACTTTTATAAGTAAATATTTTTGGTCATCAGCATCGTTGAGAAATTTTTGAATTTGTTCTGATGTTAATACTTTTGATTTTTTTTATGTAAATCCTTGTGTCTGTCTCTTCAGGAATGGAATGAGTTTATCATATTTAGTAATATTAATATTGTTGTTAATATTTAGAGTCGTTTTGAGCATTGAGTAATTTGCCCATAAGGTAGATGGCTTATGTGTTTTTGATAATTCTGTGAGATATGCTATGCTAATATTGTGTTTTCCGAGAATGATTTTATTTTTTTTAGCAATTGTCCACTGTATAAACTTGTTATATGTATTTGTATATTTTTCTTTGGATTTTGGAGAGATTTTCTATCGTGTTTCTTGCAATTTGTGCTATCTCTTGAGGTGTTAATTGGCTGTCGGTCTCGGTTTCTGGCGTTTCTGGTATGATGTTTGTGTCACTTATTTTTGAATTGTTTTTAGTAACTTGTTGCGAATTCTTTTTTATTTTTTGTTACTTTACTGTGTACGTTTACAATGACTTTACTATGTACGTTTCAGTTGTTTGGAAAAGTTATGTCTGAGTATCGCTGTGGTAATTCGCGTAGTTGAAGTTGAAGAATCTTAACGACATCTCGCGGCGCACGGAAACACGCGTAGTGTTTCGCGTAGTGCGCCGCGAGATGTCGTTAATAACATGTCAGAAATAAGAGGACTCTAGTGGAAAAAACACAGAATAAGTGGAGAAAATAAGGAGAGTGTTGGCAATGAGTCGTGCAACAATGACATTTCTGACTTACTTCCCGCACTATACAATGTGTATAATCCACGTGCGCAACACATGTATATGAAGAGAAGTCACCACGCTCAGACATGAGTAATAGGACTGAGGATGGATGGACACTTACTTTCTTGTTGAATGCTTGTGGACCTCTCGTCAGCGTCCTATACAGTTTGGTTGGGACTCTCATCCTCACTCTCATCCTCACTCTCATCCATCCGGGTTGCAAGGCGTTTTGTAGGGACACGTTCCCAACCCCCTTTATTCAATTCTCATCCAATACTACCCTTCTCCTCTGCACATTGTATAGTGCGGGAAATATAATGAAGAATTTCTCGTGCATGAAATTGGCTATTTCGCGTACAGATGGCGCGCACGGAATGGGACTCTTTCCACGCACGTGTGATATAAAATTTATTTTAAAACTTACGATTTCATGAATTTCAACATTACAAGTAAAATAAGATAATCTATTTAATAAATCTCCTGTTGCATTTGCCTAAAATTGGAATATGTTGAAAATTAAAACAGTTTCTGATTAATAATAAAATATATTTAATAGTCAAGTTGTATCCTTTAAAGAAAATAGAAGGTTTTTAAAATTAAATAAATATCAATACCTTGGCGCTGACTGTTTCGCACACGTAATTAATGAGCAGAAATTTCAAAACGTTATGAGACAACCAGACAAAATGCAGAACAGCACAAATATATCTATTAGTTTTTATATAATTGTTGATAAGCATTGCGGAAAAAATTATGCGTAAGTCAATCACTATCCAACCAAAATAGCATGCCAAAATAGCATTTTAAAAGACATTTGTGTTCCAAGTAGTGTATCTTAACAGTCCATATTATGCATTGGAGGACTGCTGCTGCGAGGAAAGTAACGAATACAAATTTGTCAACCGCGATAATGTAATCGGTAACTTTTTAATGTGTGCTTGATGACAGCGCTAATTTGAGCACGACTTTGACCTTGCTTGGGTGACGCATCACCGACGATGACTATCAAAATTTAATGTTATTGTATATAATTTTCTTATGTGAGCTCCAATAGACATTAATTTATTTATTTGAATGTAACAATAGTTGCCCTGAAAAAGACCAAGTATAGGTCGAAACGTTGGCTACGAATTAAAATAAATCACAAGTTAATGTAAAATTCTTTATTAACATCTGAATACCGTTCGTAATGCAGGCCGAAACATACGATTAGCTTTAATCACATTGTTAGCACTTTGAGTAATTGAAAATACCGTATTACTATTGAATTAATTATATTTGTATAACTGATGTAACTTTTCTAAAAATTGCATCGACACAAAGTACTTTGAGCAAAGTTTTTTATTTCTCAATAAATTTCGCGTTGTTTTGAGAGAGAGACTGAATACCTTGAAAGAGATTTACACGATTTAAAAAATTTATTTAACAACAGTTTTTTTTACAATAGTATCTTACATAGCACATAAATATTTTAACGCGTTATTATTACTTAAACTTCACAGAGAATTATTGTTACACTTTGCATGTAACGCTGCTCATATTTTATGCCAGTACCACAGATTATTATGTTATCACTGTCGGATATCTACACTGACATTCATTTATTTAAATGGCATATATAAAAGTTCTTTTAAGGACTGCGACGCTTTTTCCCACGGTCTCGCTATCCAGAAAAGAGCAATCATGGATTTGCACCACGCAAAGTTAGGTTGAGAGACGAAAAGGTACCGCGGGCGGATGCCTGCAGATAATTGCCAGATAAACGTAATAAAATGGGCGCCAGGCGCGACTATTCGCGTACAATACCTTAGCACCAATACCTAACGCAATATCTCAGGGCGTATTGACGTAGAACTACGTCTTTCTCCGCGGTAAGGAGGGTATCCACGGATGCAACGATGCAACGCGACAATGCAACGAAAACATGTCACACTTTGAACGTTTATATCTTCGAAACTAATAATCGTAGAATAATAAATCACATCTTATTTTAAAGCTTGAGAAGTCCCATTTATGATAAAACAAGACTGAACTTTCTATTTGTTACCGTTTCGATATAGTAGCGTTAGAAAGTTTAACTAAATTTCTTGTAGATGCAACGAAAACATGTCACACTTTGAACGTTTAGATCTTTGAAACTAATAATATAGAATTATATAGAAAGTATGGGTAAACCGGGGATTGCCATAATGTGTATAATTTTTCGTTTTCGATTTTCTGGAAACCGATTTTTTTCAACTATCTTTCGCTAAATAATAGTGACAGTTGACGTAGCCCTACGTCTACTTTCCTTCGCTGAATACTTTAACATGAAATAGTGACAGTTGACGTAGTTCTGTTTGCGGCACCGTTGTTACTGTGCCCGTTTATTTTTTTAGTTTTCGATGCCAATATTTCTTATTTTTTACGTGGAGATTTAGAGAGGAAGCGTGACACAACTAAAAAAATTCGTAATTTATTGCATATCCCCGCAGGGTTCGCAATCCACCACCAATATTACCCTTCTCCTCTCACTTTAACCCTTTGGACCAACGGCTTAACGTCTCTTTCCGAAAGACGGAGCCCAGTTTTCTCCGCACAAGAGCCTATCTTGCACGGAGGGACGCAGCTATCGGAAAAACATTCCATGCTTCATAGCTCTAGTGGACTCGAACCTGGTTCCTCAGATTACGAGTCTGGCGCTCTACCACTAGGCCACACTGCCGCCCGCGTGACACAACTAATCATACGCAATTAACAAAATAGAATAATATATATTTGAAATCAGGAAAAGATATAAAAAAATAATATAGTTAAAATCAGATATACATAATTGTAATCAGAAAAAGATAAGGATATCAGGAAAGATGTGCGGACAAAGATAGATGCGGTAAACCGCCTTTCTCGCATACGCAAATCACAAATGCTCAACGAGCTCAACGCGCAATATCGACGAATATTCCCGCATACTCCCGAATCCGACGCATCAACGCAACACCGACGAATATTCACACATACGCACGATTCTAACGCAACAACGCAACGCAACGACGTAATACCGACGAATACTCACACATACGCATGACTCTAACGCAACAACGCATTCACGCAAAGACTCGAATCACAACAAAATGTACCGAATCTACTCATGCATATCCGCGAGTACTCGAGTCACCGCGATTCCCGTACGACGCAACAACGGCGGGCGATCCCGCCATGTCAACCCTGCCGACAGGCGATCGTCCTCGCCAATGATATCTCCTTTCGGCGGGCGATCTCGCCTTGCCGAACCCTCGGCAGACGATCGTCCTCACCTCGGATATCCCTAAGCACAAAATTGCCTGAATCGTGGACGATTCCGCGGCTAACCACACTAATCCCGAGATTTCTCGCGAACCCGGTGATTCCGCGGCACCGCGACAATCCTGACGACTCTACGGTTCTACCCAACACAAAACACAATAGTCGACTTTCTCGCGGGCCCGAGCATTCTACAACTTAACTACGAGACCAAGTGCCATCCACAATACATTGCCACTCGCGAAACGCACGTTCACTAAATCACCGCGTGACCGCCAGAATCTGCAACACGAATTGCGCGATCGCGATTCCAATACTTTACTACGACTAACACATACATTCAGAACGAACGAATATGCCACGCGACTGTCGGCCGTGACAGTTTTCCCGGGAAGGGCTTATGTGGTCTTTACTTAGGCCCGGTCTACAATCAGTCGTACATCGAAGTCGGATGTCGCAACGTAGCCGATGGTCCAATGAGAGAATTTCTTTTTCGGAAACGAATTTTCTTCATTGGACCATCGGCTACGTGCCGACATCCGACTCCAACATACGACTGATTGTAGTCTTGTAGACCGGGCCTTACGGGAAAACTCGTTCTCGGCGGGGCCCTTCGTGGCTTCCAATCCACACTTTGAGATAAGAAAGTGCGCAAGGTAACGAAGGACGCTCATCCTTCAGATAATAGATATTGTCAAGATAATCAAAGGTACCCTAATAGACTGGAGCCATCGCCTCGAACAAGTCCTAACCTACCTACACGGGGACGCTAGAGTGGTGACCTTACAAGAAATTGTCGTCCGCAAGAGGTCCGGGTCAGCAGTCCCAAGCATGCTTCTCTCGCTACGTCCGGTACAACAGTGAGGAGACGATGGCCCGCCGGGATCGCACCGGCTCCCCGCGCCTGCGCGGTAGCGTGCCGCCTGTAGTGTCCGCTTAGAAATCCTTTAATATGGATGAAACAAAGCCGCCATTAAAGTAGTTCGATGATGAAAAGCCGAAGTCAAAACAATGTTTATAATTTTTTTATTTTTATAATTATAATAAAATAGAATAACGCATCGCAAAGCTTTGTAACGACGTAAAAAGATTATTTTGTAAATAATTTTTACGTTGTAGAATAATATTTTGCCTGAAATAGATTAAATAAAGTGTGTGTTAACGCGTCGCTTGACTAGCTTTCAACTTTAATTATTAATTTAAAAAAAACTGTACGGTGGATTGTGTTTACCTTCAACTATAAGCTTCTTCACAGTGTCCTCTTTCCATCGATATATATTGTTCAGACATTTTTGGCAAAAGATTTTTTGCAAACTCGTGTTATTCATAGGAAAATAACCTCTTTTCATAACACCTCCACGGAAAGTTCGACTTTCCATGCCTGTAGAGAGGGGCGAAAGTGACCAATTTCACGCCAGGACGGCATTAGCGGGACGAAAGTAACCACTTTTCTCCCTAGGGCGGAAAGTGATCACTTTGACCGCTATGCCGTCCTGGCGTAAAATGGCCACTCTCGCCTCTTTCTAGGCATGGTGGTCGAACTTTTCGTAAAGATATTGTGAAAAATATCGTGTGCACCTCGGGGCGAAAACTTTTTCAGACTCGTGTGATTTGCCGCTATGCCATTCACACTCGTCTGAAAAACGCTACTTTCGCCCCTTGGTGCACAATATACTATTTTCTCTTAGACCAATGTTAAAATCATTAAAATCACCTAATTTTAAAATTAAATTTCTTGAGAACGGGAAGGTGAATTATCTTTTTCTTTTTGGGCTTAATCGATTCAGGAGAGTTCCTTTTTTTGATATAAAAAATAAAACCTATCACTTTTGGCAAATGTTGTTCATAATCGAACTACCTTAATGGGAGCGGGAGTGACGGCAGGCATTACGCGTCATTTTTTAATAAAACAAAATAACTGTATTGAAAATATGTCTTATTGTAATTAAATTGAAGTAAATAAATAAAACTTGCGAATAAATAAAGTAATCGCTCGTATATGTCAAAATGAAAATAAAGGCCAACAATCGAGCAAAACAGTATGTCAAATCAATAGTTTATTTAATAATATATACAAATGACGGGACGTTTTGAACCTTCAGCCGATAAATTCGAATAATTACATGAAGTCGTGCTGGTTGGCGCTCGCCTGTATATATTAGATGTTCGCGTCCTTATTAATTGTTGTATATATTAGTGGATAAGTTACGTGTAAAACCGACGTACAAAATTCGTATTTCGTGACTCGCGCGAGACGTTGGCGGATCGCGATAGATAGCAACACTCGCGCGACTCACCCGACTCGTGCTGCCCGCCCACGGGCGGCCCGCAGTATTTTGGAACTATGAGTACTCGCTCTGGCCACATATTCGCAGGTGCGTGAGCCGAGGAGTACCGTGAGATTCATTCGCTGTTCGAACGTGGACTCGACACCACGCTCATTTGGACACTCACGTTTCGGAGCTGATCAAGTGACCTCGCACGTTTTGGAGCTCGACGAGTCGACTCAGTGATCTCGGACCGTGCTTGCTTGCCTCTTGTACATTGTGCCCGCTATCTCGCTTGCTTGCCGCTTTGCCCGCTTTGCACGTTTTTGTCTGCCTGCCTGCTGCTGCATATGAGTGCATGCATATCATCGCCTGCTGCACGCCTTCCGCTCTCCAACACCACGGGGAGGACCGGACGTCACGAGGCTACCACGAGAACATCGGGCAACGAAACGGTGAGTCGCTTTTCGCTTGCTATCTCGCTTATTTTGCATAATAAACTTCGTGAGGGGATTGCCCCTCTGGTCTTTCGAAACCCAACGTTAGACCAAATCGCGAATCCGGGGACGGACAAGACCCACCCCGAGCACGTGCAATAAGCAAAGTATCAAATAATCAAAAAGATAATAAATAGAGAGGTAAAACAATCGAAGACGGGCAAGGATTTTTCTCGATGGTGAATGACAAAGCCATCCGGAGTCACATCTAACATGAGAGCGTTACAATGTAAAATTGTGTATAAATAAATATGTCGACTATTGCAATGTAAAATTGTGTATAAATAAATATCTATAGTCTATTGTGAAATGTGAAATCGTATATGTATGAATATCTGTAGTCAATTCGCAAGTCTGCAGTCAAAGGTAAATCCATGATTTATTCTTCGTTGGATGGCGAAAACGATCACATATTACTGATCTATCGATAACAACAACTCAATTCACATACATTATGCACAAAATTTACCGGAGGGAAACAATAAAACCTTCGTAAAAACTTATATCGATTCCATTACAAATAACACATCTGACTCTCTAAGCCATACGAACGAAAAATGGTTTATAAATTTTTCAGACACGGTAATCTCACCAGAGGTTATAGTAACCTTCTACAACTAGGCAGCAATTTTTGCCTTCCAATCAGTTTAAATAAAAAGAAAGCCATCTACAAATTTATAAAAGATGTGGAGGGTAACACGAAACAGTGTGACGTAAACAATCTCACAAAGATACGCAATAATTTTATCCCACAGTTCCATCGTTTTTTACATACCACGCCACAAAAAAACATCACTAACAAAAAAATTTTTGCTATGTACAAACATTCTCAACACTTCTGTCGCGAGAACCCGAACATTATTTTCACACGAGCGGATAAAGTGAATGTCACGGTTGCCATGAATAAAAATTCATATATACAGGAAATGGAAAGCGCGTTACAAGATCTTAGTACGTACTCAGTGGTAAAAAAAGACCCTTCAAAAATTATAGAAAATAAATTAAATAACCTATTAAAAACATGGGTAAGAAAAGGATATATTTCCCAAAAGGAAGTATATTCTCTCCGCTCGAGTGACTCACTTCTTCCTAAAACCTACGGTCTTCCGAAAATCCACAAGGAAAATTTTCCTTCCAGAATAATTGTCTCTTCCGTTAATACTGCGCTTTATGGCTTTGCAAGCTACTTACACCAAATCAATAGCATACCTAAGACGGACAGTCACGTCAATAACAGTTTTGACTTGTATAGCGAACTCTCCGGTAAAAAGATTTCGAGCAACGAAGTGTTGGTGTCATTAGATGTAGTTTCTCTCTTTACGCATGTTCCCATAGGTCTGGCACTTGAGGGCATCAGCAATAGATGGGCTTATATTAAAAAAAGGACAAAGATATCTAAAAAAGAATTTATCTTGGCGATAGAACTTGTTCTTTCGTCAACTTTTTTCACATTTAAACAATGTAATATACAAACCCATGGATCACCAATGGGATCACCACTTTCCCCAATAATTGTTGATGTAGTCATACAAGACTTGGAACAAAAAACGCTAAATTCTATAAATGCACGTTTGTCCATTTGCCGCAAATATGTTGATGACATATTCATGCCCGCGCCGTCGAACATGATTGAATGTATCCTGGATATTTCCAACAGTTATCATGAGCGCCACGTGGTTTAGTGCGGGGTCCTTTACAATAGAATATGAGAATAACCGTTGTTTAAGTTTCTTAGATCTGTCGCTGCAGGTAGTGGATAATACCATACAAATCGATTGGTTTCACAAGAAAACGTTCTCGGGCAGATACTTATCATATTTCTCAAACCATCCTCTCTGCCACAAAATAGGCACCATCTATAGTCTAGTGGACAGAGCAGTTCTGTTATCTCACCCCATGTACCACAAGAAAAATTTAGAAATGATTATTGAAATATTATTAGACAACGGTTATCCTCTAAAATTAATTTTTAAGAAAATAACCTCCAGGCTCGACATTTTGATTAATGGAAAACTCAGAAATAATGGGAACAACGTAGTAGATTTGAGCGGTGTCAATAGAAAATTTATAGTAATTCCGTATGTCAACAACATATCTGAGGAAGCAACGTTATTATTTAATAGAAAGAAACACATAATAGGCTATAGATGCCTTAACAAATTAAATAACATAATCAAAGCACAAAAGGACAAAAACTCATCAGCCACGAATAGTAACGTTGTATATAAGATTGCATGTAAAGACTGCGAGGCTTCCTATGTGGGACAGACAAAGAGACAACTTAAAACCAGAATAAACAAACATAAAAATAATATAAAAACGGACCCATCCAGACACTCGGTCATTTCTGAACATATTAAGGATTTTAACCATTCTTTCGATTGGGACAACGTCAAAATACTAGATACGGAACCTAATTATTATAAGAGACTTATCTCGGAAATGCTACATATTATCGAACAAAAAAACGGGATTAATTTGAATAAGGACACAGAGTATCTGGATGAGTCATATAACAGAATTCTCAGCGAACTCACCGACATCTAGCTATTTATTGTTTCGATGTATTATCATTTTGAAGAATCACCTTCGCTGTTAACCAAGACAGTGGGAATGCTTTGTCATTAGTATTTAAGACAAAGGAGCTAACATCGATCCTGAGAGCGTGAAACATCGGACCACGACCACGACTTAATTTTGTAATTGTAAGTCCTTACGGTGATTAATTTAAACAACCGCACAAGCTTCCTCCCGCTATTGAGACATCAAATTCAAGTCTGTCATTTTTAGGCAGTACCCGTCTTATCCTCCTTCTTACTTGATGCCCCTCCGCGATCACTTCCAGGCAACTTAACCGTTGCCTGGCTGAGTCCGCAGAAGGGTTTAAAATTGAGTGCTTTAAGAGCCCTCAACGCTCCCTCCCCAATAAAGGCAGCAAAGTGGGTGCTCGTAGCATCCCTACTTTTGCTACCCCTCGCGACCACCCAGTCCGCGGCTTGGAGTCCCTCATTTTGCTTGTCAAGTAGCTCTATCGCTTGCACCACGTGCACGTGCCTCCACGTGCACTACAACTCGATGCCGCCTGTGGGGTAGGATATCAGGTTTAGGTGCGTCGATTCCCACAATAACTTATCGCTCGATTGAATAACATTTCGCTTTTATTCATGCTCTAAATACAAAATAAATATTTCTTTAATGTATACGTGTTGGTCGTGTATGTTAGTGTACGTTATGACTGTGTAGTGTAATACTCTCATTAGAATAATTTCTTCATGAAACTCTTTTTCTGCGAAAGGTCCCTTTTCGCGATAATGAGATTCCGTCCGGTAGTCCTCGGCTTGCCCTTAGGAGTGGTAAGAAGGATAGGACTATATCGGTTCCTGGGAGATCGAGGACGAGGCGGTGTCTTGAAAACGTTCTCCTTCACGGAGTTCCCGTCTAATAAAGTATGACAGAACGGTATATGCTTTGGTATGACGATGAGGATCAGTTTCCACGGTAGGGAGGTCTCTACTTTAGAGATCGGGATCTCAGGAGCACGTTTAGTAACTGGATTGATTATCCACCTCGTCGTAGTCTCAGGAGTCGGAAGGGTGACTGGAGTTAACTTCCACGGTAGAGTCTCTACCTTGGAGATCAAAACAGGACTCTTGGTTTTACCTTCGAGGACAGGAGTCGGAGTCGTCGGTAAATTACCCTCAGGAGTCGATATCGGTAAATCCTCAGGAACAGGAATCGAAGTTGATGATGGTTTACCCTCAGGAACGGGAGTCGGAGTCAGGATTGTAGTTGGAGCAGACGACGCCTTGATTACGACCGATTTCAATGTCGCCCGACGGGCTGGGTCCGAATGACCCCAGTAGGCGATCGATGTAAACTTCCACTTCGTCTTGGACTTCGGAATACGCTTCCACGGTGTAGAGATACAGGCTTGGAGATCAGGAAAGGATCCTTCGTCTTGGCCTCGGAAACAGAAACAGGAATCGGGGTTGGAGAAGGCAGCGCCTTGGTCTCCACCGGATACGGTGTTGCCCGACGGGCAGGGTCAATATGATCCCGATAACCTTTCCGCGGCAGGGTGTCGGTAGACTCTTACCACGGAGAGTTACGCCCTGCAAAATAGATATAAACGAAGGCCCGGATGAGCACGCTCCGTAAACGAAGGCCCTGAAGAGCACACTTCGACAAAAAGGTTAAAGTCGAGGGCCCTGGTATTGAGCACTCCTCGACTGGCGTTCCCGAGGATCGCTGGAGAAACCTCGCTGAGCGGCCCCTTTATACAAGGGTCGTGTCGAAACTTACTTACGAGAAGATCAGCCGGCGAAACGCCGTATGGAGGGCGCGTGCCGAACTAGCCCGCCGATCGATATTGCCGTCCGTGCCGCGCGCCTCTCGACTCGCCGCCGGCGCGCCGCGGCATTGTTGTGCGTTCGTGGCGGACGGCCGACCGCCACACCGCCTATGCAGTTCATCAAGTCACATCGCACGTAGTCGAACCCCGTTCAAATCTATAACCGAAGTTAGGCCTCGAAACCACCCTTCGGTTTCTACGTCGGTGCAGTTAAAGATAACTGCACCGTCCCTATCTGAGGTGCCCTTGAAGGGGGAGCTTTAGTACCCCTCGCAATGCTAAGGATACTTTTCCTCACCTTTACCTTCAGAAGAGCAGCCTCTTGGTCGTCCAGCTTTCGTTTGGGATGTTCCATGGGAACCATGGCCACCCTGACTAGGCCGGATGTTGTCTGAGCAAAAGTCCTTTGATCTACAGCGATCTTAGGTCTTTTGCCCAGCTGTGCAGTGCTGGAAGGACTGGGTGTGCTCTGTTCCGATCTGAGCCGTTTGCACGACCCAGCGGATGCTCGCTCCCCCGTCTCCTGCATTGCTGCAGAAACAGATTTTGGTTCTGAGGCGGGCTTTTTAGCACCTTTTCCCCTCCATCTGCTTCTATTTTTTGAAGCGACGGCGAGCCGCTCTACTAAATTTCTTCCGGTTTTTACCATCTTGTGGTTGGGCCTCATTCGGCCCTTTCCCCAAGTTGCCCGGTCTAGTTTCCTCTGGTCGTTCGCTCCCTAAAATAGCTACGCCCTGGTACTCTAAAGAATCTGGAGTTTTGTTTAAATTTGTACTCATTTTTGTTCCCACGAGTACCGCGGTCGCGCGATATCACCCAGGCAGAGCCGCGAGTGCCCAGGGCTTGGCTCCCCCCGAGGGGTCACCTCGGGGTTACTCCCGGAGGACGCCCGGTTTTCGGGAGGCACCGTTTGCGACGCAGCACCCCCGCGCCACGCAGCCTTCAGCACAGTAGCTCACACCTTGGCTTGGGGGGTTCCTTTTGGTCGGGCGCGCCCGGTTACACCCCTGAGCGGGTGATCCCCGTGCGCGCCCGGCTACACCCCTGAGCGGGTGATCCCCGTGCGCGCCCTTAAGCCCCTCCACCCGCCTCAGGGCGGCCACCCGCAGCCCCCAAAAACACCGGGTCCGCCGAGTGGTCCCGTTGTCACCCGCGTCCCGCAAAACACGCACGCCCGCCCCGAGGCTTCGGCAAGGTAGGAACCCGTCAGGGGAGTGACGGGTGCTTTAATCCGAATATATTTGCCGTCATCAGCACCAAGTAAATGTGGAAACTGCCATTTTTTTCGTATTCCTTAGCTATACGTTCCCATTTTTCTCAGTGCTGGTAAATATTGGCTGAAGAGCTTGCCAAATAGCATCACAAACTTCAGGAATTATTTTATAAATGGTTGAACGTTCAATACGAAAATCCCATGCTTGAGTTCGCAAACTAGAACCATGAGCAAGATATCTGTCAAATAAAATAAGAATTTAGTCTTCGTGAAATTTAGTCTTTATCAGGATACTTCCCTCTCTTTCTCGTAATGCACGTAATTAGTAATAAGGAACATAATACAACACTTACTGTTGGGATTAGGTAGAGAGATCGGAGTAATTACCGAGATACGTTTTATACGTTTTACAGCTTCATTCGGAGTAACGCGTGTAACGGGCAAAGTACAGAGCGGAATAAAAGATGTGCGTGCGCAGGTATACTCACGACAGTATCGCGTATCGACGTATTGATCTTGATATAGCGGGTGTCGCCAGCACAAATTAATTAATTTCATATGTTCTAACACGCCCCCTTGAAACACAATTAATTTCGCTTAATGAATTCTTTTTCACATTCACACTATTCTTACATTTCCTTTTCTAATTACTCTACGATACATTACTCGCTCCGTCCTAATTTGTTTAAAAGTATTGATGCCGCGAGGCTGGAAGAGCCTTAGTAAAAATGTCAGCCACCATTTCATTCGTTTGCAAATGACTAAGATTAATATGTTTCTTTTCGATTTTTTTCACGAATGAAATGATGTCTTGTATCTAAGTGTTTTGAGCACTTGTTATTCTATTCTTTGAGACACAAATTGCACCATTATTGTTACAGGAGAATATATCGATCATTTTTCCTTCAGGTTCTCTAGTTAATTCTCTAGCAAATTCTTGAAGCAATTTACATTGCTTTTTGACAAGTATACGAGAGAGCGATGTATTCCGCTCCCACGGTCGACAATGCGACTGTCGATTGTTTCTTACTAGTCCATGCGATATCGGACATCCCGAGGATAAGAATACGCTACCCGTAATTGATTTCCGATCCTTGGTATCGTTTGCCCAATCCGCATCGCTGAAACCTACAATATCTAAGTTCGCTGTCTTTTTAAATATTAACCTAAAATTAATCGTACCTTTCAAATATCTAAAAATTCTTTTTACATCCTGCCAATGTATACGTTTTGGTTTCTTACAAAAACTACTTACTATACTTACAGCATACGCGATGTCAGGGCGTGATATCTAACTTAAATATAAGAAACTACCAACTGCTTCTAAATAAGGAAAAACCTCTTCTTCTCCAATTTCCGAGGGATCGACTGTTTCTGTCATCCATTTCTTATTTGTGTCCATTGGAGTTTTAGCTGGCTTACAGTCGGACATCTTGAATTTGTCCAACATACGTGTAATATACGCCTTTTGGTGCATCGCGATGTCTCGTTTCTTCTTATTTATCTCGGTAATTACTCCGATCTCTCTACCTAATCCCAACAGGTTCCACGCACGAGCGCTTTGCTTAAGACCATAAATAGCTCTTTTTAGCCTTAGACCTTTCGCAGTATTGCCACTTCAAAACATTTCTATATAAATATCTTCTTTTAAATCTGCATTTAAATAGGCTGTTTCAACATCTAGATGCGTTATCTTTAAATTCTTTTGAACGGCTAGTGATAAAAGGTATCTAATCGAATTATATTTTACAACAGGAGAAAAGGTTTTGTTATAATCTATTTCTTTCTTTTGTTTGAAGCCTTAAGGTAGTCGTCTCATCAGGGCATGTATTAGATAAAGTTTTCGATTTCGGATTTTATATCAAATTATATGATCAGCTTTGCAGTTGATTTTTTCTGTGGCTTCTTACCGACTATTTACTCTAGAAAATCGATCTCGAAAATCACAAATTTTGCATTACTTTATATACAGACGGCCAGAAAAAGAAGGCTCTATCACGGTTTTAATCACATATTTTCGCATTTTTTGATTAGATGAAGTGAGAAAAAACATTGCTTTTTGTACATTAGATTTCGAAGAATTCGATGCAACTATAAAATATATAGTTTACCGGAGATTTCGCTGTTAATTTTTTAGTTTATTTTAGTGAAAATGCGGTAATTGAGCAGACATTTTTTGGTCGAGGTGAGGTTGAAAAGGCTTGGCAACGCCGCTGGCTAATTACTGTAGTTGCAGGTTATGGGGCTCGTCTTTCTTAGCCGAATTGGATAGTGATTGACACCCCGTCATGCGTTTTGAAACCCTTTCTCAGTAATTGTCAAAATTCAATCAAAAAAGAGATGTAACCTCACTTGTAACCTTTCTCGACGACTTGCATGATCATCTGATCAAAACGGAGTCAAATAAAAAAAATCACAGAATTTGGAAAAAGTAACATACTTTGTCACGTATGAAATTTTACACCATAATTCATAAAATTATTTTTTCCTTAGCAAAAATTGCTTAAAATATATTTCTGAACGTGAAAACCTACAAACAATCATATGACTAGCACGTAGCGAGACGCCTACCTTAAGCAACTAATCGCGCTTTATACTTTTCTTCGCTTGTATCCGTAACTTTCTTCTTAAAAACCCATTTTATACCGAGTAATTCCACGTTGTGCGGAACATCAACTGTCTTCCACGTATTATTTTCAATTAAAGATCTGTACTCACGGTTCATTGCTTCTACCCATTTTTCTCTATCTTGGGTTTGCAATGCGTTTGCAACGGTTTCAGGGTTTTCGTTTCCTTTTTCAGTCGTTAGGTATGAAACATATCTTTCCCTCGTTACCGGCTTCCTTTTACGGTTTGATTGTCTTTGTTCCGGCTGAGGTTCTGGCGGAGGTCCTTTATTCTGCATGTGATCTTTCGTCATCAGACTGATCTGATTCCTGATCTTCATCACTGGCCACCACTTGCTGATCCTCCTCTTGTTCCTTTTTTTCTTTATCGTCTTGGAGAAATATAGCTGGAAATTCTGGTTTTTTGTGCTCGATTATTATTGCCTAGAAATTGATTTTCAATGAATATGACATCGCGACTGTGAATTACCTTGTAATTGCTCAGGTCCATTAACCTATAACCCTTGGTGTCTTCGGCGTATCCGATAAAAATCATCTTTTTTGATTTTGCATTCCACTTATCTCTTTTTACCTTGAGAATTAAAGCCATCGCGGTACATCCAAACACCTTCAAGTGACGTAGATCCGGCTTCCTTCTCGTCCATATTTCTTCAAGCGTCTTTCTACCTGTCGCCTTTGAAGGTGAACGATTTATCAGATAGACAGCCGTTGACGTTGCCCAGAAACGCTTTGAAAAGTTCGCATCTATAATCATTGTTCTCGCACGCTCTACAATAGTTCTATTCGATCTCTCCGCTAGCCCGTTCTGTTGCGAGGTGTACGCTACTGTAGTTTGATGCTTAATACCGCTTTTCGTTAGCACAGATTTTAACTCGCTATTAACATATTCTCTACCGTTATCTGTTTTTAATATTTTAATCTTTCTAGAAGTTTGATTTTCGACCATCGACTTAAATTCTACAAATCTTTTTACGACTTCGCTTTTATGTTTAATAAAAAAGACAAATATTTTTCGCCAATAATCGTCTACAAATATTAAAAAATATTTTGCGCCGTCTATCGAATCTACGGACATCGGTCCGCACAGATCGGAATGAACTATCTCTAATAAATGATTTGCTCGCTTACTGGTACTTATAAACGGTAGCCTACTTTGCTATCAGCATACGCACGCTTCGCATGGGGTATCGTTGACTTGAAGGTCGTTCAATCCGGTGGCATGCTTTAGCTTCAGCGATAACATGCCGCGACGATTCAGGTGCCCCATTCCAGGCACCATTCTGGTGCCAAAAATTTTTTTCTGCAGCTCTCGTTGCCAATGCCTTTTCTTCCGTCGTTGACAGTTTATACACGTCGTTCTGGAGATAGCCCTTCGCTGCTATGACGTCTTCCGAGTCTTTGATAATACATTCGTCCCTTTCGAATGAAATCCGGTAGCCTTTTGAGACAATCTTGCTCACCGATAACAAATCCGTCAGTTTTGGTACGTAGTACAACACATCTTGCACGTTGATGTCTTTTATTTTTCTACCGGTGTGTACTCTGATGACCGCGTCACTTTTAGCTTTGGCAACCAGCTCTTGATTGTTCGCTAATTTGAACATTGATTTGTAATCGAGAGCGTTTTTCAAAATATTTTTCTTTCCGGTCATCGACGCGCACGAGTCCAAATACCACACAAATGAGTTAACGTTCTCTGATGTTGCTAGGGTTATGAATGCCCTTGGAGTCGTGCTTTGTTTTTTGTTCGCTTTATGTGCCGTATTTAATCGACATTTCGCGGCGAAATGACCGGGTTTACCGCAATTAAAACAACGGATTTTCTTCATCTCTCCTTTCTTCATACCTTTCGATTTTGAATAAAAGACGGCCTCTTCCTTCTTATTCGATTCATCCGACGACTGGATTTCCTGCAGCAACTTAACTTTTATCGCATCAGCCGTGATTTTGATTCCGGAACTTTCGAGCCCCATTATCATGTGTTTATATTCGTCAGACAGTCCAGATAACAAAAGCGCTCCGATTATTTCGTCTTGTACCTCGAAACCAATCTCCCTCAATTTTTGTGCAGTTTCTATTATTTTATTAACATAATTCTCCATCGATTTACAGTTCTCTAGATTCATCGTCGTCAAGATCCTCTGCAATCCTATCTTTCGTGTGAGGCCCTTATCTTCAAAAGCTTCTAGCAGACTCTTCCATGCTTTTTTCGGTATGGACGCGTTATCCTTACGTGGCCATAATTGTCTTTTTCCACGGATAAAATTATTCTTGCCTTGGTTTTAGCCATTTTTCTTGGATTCTCCGTGTATCGTGTCTCCTACCACACATCCCCACAGATCCTCGCACTCCAAAAAGGCTGGCAAATTTCCACGAAGCGTAATTGTCTCTTCCTTGTAGTTTCTCCACCGGAAAGTTACTCGGAATCGTGTCATTTATCTTTACGTTCGACCGCGTGCGTTCGTGCACGAGACAAATTATGTCCTTGTCACTTCAGTTTCGCGATCGCCACTGGCAATTTCACCTTTAACACTGCACAAACTTTTTTTCAATGTGTACAGCGTTTGAAGTTAGCACAATTTGCGAATACCTGGGCCTATTAAGATTAGGAGAGAGATCGGAGTAATTACCGAGATACGTGTTATACGTTTCACAGCTTTATTCGGAGTAACGCGTAACGGGCAAAGTACAGAGCGGAACAAAAGATGGCGTGCGCAGGTATACTCGCGATAGTATCGCGTATCGACGTATCGATCTCTATATAGCGGGTGTCGCCAGCATAAATTAATGTGCGTTTCATATGTTCTAACACTTACGATAAAGTAATGGCCACTCGTAATTTAACTGGCAAGCTGGGACGATTAGATCTTTTCGTAAGGAGAAGACGCACAAGATCACATAACTTATTAAATTGACTTGGCATCATTCTCGTAAATTTGAAGAATTCTTCGTGATCTTCCTCTTGCATATAAGAAAAGAGATTACAAAAATGACCCAAATCATCACGTGGACGATTTATAGGTCAAACCCACCATCTTTTCCTCGAACGATTCAAGGTACCAAATCGTAATAATTCGGCCAGACAGATTACTTGAACTTGCACACAGTAATAATAGTAATTTACGTCTTTTTGTACTCATCTTTTTTTGCTTAAAATTCTTAAAAACAATTGTTGCCTCCGAAAAAGAGGTTATGATATTAAGAGAGACCAGATTAACGCAAGATATGTTTTATATTATACATCTAAATATCTATATTATCTATATTTTATATATTGTTCACACAACAGAGCCAAGAACGTATCTAATATTATAATACTCTATTTTTTTATTAGCTCAGTGTTGTGAGCGCACAAAGAATTATACATTAAGTATTGCACTTGGCAACTCCGAGTTGCCTCTTATCAGTAATTTGATTCTAGCGACGAAGACCGCTGACGCGAAGACCTGCCTAAGTTTCGGGAATGACCAAATATGGTCATCCCGGACATCACGGTGCCAAAAACGCTGACAACGAAGTCAGCAACACCGAGCGGATAAAGAGCCCGCCTTTTCGACGAGCGGCGGGCAGTCGCTAGTTACCATCTTAGCGGACACGTGCGTCCGATTAACGACTAATAAATCATTTACTAAAACGCGAGCGTCGTAACTAAAATAAAGGAAACTGTATCAAAGAGTAAATGGGAAATATATTTGGCTGTTAACGTAATACATCGTGACGAGTGTTTCTTCTCCGACCCGAGATTCCCGAATCCTGTGCCGACCCTGAGAGAACTCCCGGTACCGGCACAACATCAGGAAAAGTACTCGCTGCGTAGACTATGTAGACTACGTAGACGCAAAAATCTTGCGACCTGCGTTTATTTCTTGCGACCTGCGACTTGCGACTCGCGTTCTGCGTCTTATGTAGATAGGCCTTAACGTAGTCAATTACCGCGGTCGGTAAGCGTCGTCGAAAATACGTTACGACATCTATGCTCGGTAAAATCGTACATCTACAGTACGACTTGAGATCGGACATCACAGTTATCGGCAAAGACGAATGGGAGCAACTCAGGTCCCCAAAACTCAACGCAAGTAAAATCGTGGGCGGAAGTGAATTCAAAATGATCGGTAAATTTACGGGGAAGACTCAAATCCTCGATCGCGAAGGAAAACTAGTCATTCACATGACTGACCGCGCTGGTGTAAATCTATTCGGATTAAACGCCATTGACAATCTCGATTTATGGTCTATCCCGCTAAATAAATACATAGATCAAGAAACCGCGACATACGTTCAAAGCTCGGAAGCTAAGCTTCACTACCTACCGCCACTCAACAGATCGCGATTTCAACACATGTAAGTCCTATCTCGGAACCGTCCAATTCGGGCGAAGGCAATCGGTCTGCCTCTCAACGCCTACCAAGACGAACTGTACAAAAGCTTTCTAACCTTTTTTTCCAACAAATTAAGAAAATGCAATAATCACTAGGTCAAGTTCCATCTCACGAAGAACGCATAACCCGTATAGGCCCAGTGCAGACAAATCCCACATGCCATGAAAATACCTCTTGAAAAAGAACTTCAACGGCTAGTCAAATTGGAAATAATTAAACGTGTGGAATCTTTAAAATGGGCAACACCCATTGTCATTATAAGAAAGCCCAATGGTGAAATGCTCCTATGCGCAGACTACTCCACTGGTGTGAATTGCCTATTGGTCCAGCCAAACTTTAATGGAAATGCCTTCTTCAGCGTACTTGATCTCATTGTCAGGATGCGTTTTTTCAGCTAGAGATCGCCGAGGATCATCGGGAAATTACAACGATTACCACTTCGTTTGATCTTTTTAGATACAGTCGAGTACCCTTCGGGTTGAAGACAGCTCCCGCTGAATTCCAAAAACCCATGGACACTAGCAGGATTGGATGGAGTGGACGCATACCTTGACGACGTCATCGTCAGAAGTTCCAATCGGCAGGAACACGACTTACGTCTTTGGAAAACCCTCCAACGTCTTGTTGTCGTGCCGCACCGTGAGGTTGTAACCGAACGGTACGTAATCGGGCTACGAACCACACTACTTTGTCTTCTAAGTCATCGGTCGCCACTCGGTTTATCCTTAATCCACCGAGAAGGTATAAGTATCTATGATATTATGGTCAATCAATATGCTTAATTATTCCCTTTTTCAGGTTCCCGCCACGAATGGATCATCACCGCCGCCTACCCTCGGATCACCGCTGTCTGCTGCCTACCAAAGTCAACCAAGGACAACGATAGATGACCACCGCTTGATCAGATAAGAATAACCATCACGTGTCATCAAACTAATTAATCCTCCTTTCTTTTCAGATTTCCGTCACGGATGGACGATCTCCAGCGCCTATTCTCGAGTCTCGGATCATCGATATCAATCACCGGCCTAAATCAACGTGAGACTAAGATGGCTGACCACCGCTTGATCGGGTAAGTCACAGTACTATGGTTAATTAACTCGATTAATTCATTTTATTTTCAGATTCCTGTCACGAATGGATCATCTGCTTCGCCGACCCATGAATCATCGCTGCTGACCGCCGACCAGGATCGACGCATGTACAAGATGGCCGACCACCGCTCGATCGGGGTAAGTATAAGTATCGTTAATTAACTTAATTAATACTGCTTGTTTTCAAGTTTCCGCCACAGGTGGCTCATCTGCATCGCCGACTGTTGAAACACCGATGATAATCTCCGACCCGGATCAACGCCTTCACAAGATGGCTGACATCCGCTTGATCAGGTAAGTAGAAGGTAAGTAATCGATAACTCTGTAGATATTTTCACAAATGATTATTCCATTTATTCATATTATTCGTTTCACACAGATGGTCGTTCACAATTATTTTTCCGCGCAAGATGGCGGTCGCACATCTCGCCAAGTGCGTAGTTTCGATTTTCGGTACTATACGACCGTTCGTCTTCGTAATGACGACTGTTAACGCGTTATGCAGGCGTTCCCGTTTGTTTCGGACGTAGGGGTAATCTAATTTTCGTAATTCGTAACACTATCGCGATACTTAACGCGACACGCCGAGATATACGCGCGAGACAAGTGTTAAGTGTTACCTCTACGAGCGCCCACGAGAGACTGCCTCGAGTATCGTTGCTCGCGGTGGCTCCCCACTTTCAATCTTTTACCCCCATCACGGTGTCACGGCCGCTTTCTCTTTCTGGAATGTTCGCTGCGACGCAATAACACATGTTGTTTACCGCTTGCAAACGTTCCAGATGTTTCCGACGAAAAATTTCATACACCTCGCCTTACGGATGACGCACTTTATCGATGCCCGGGTGTAACGGCCTAACCTTGATATCGAACGCGGACGGGTATCGCAACGGGAGTTCGATTGAAAGGCCCAGAGACAGTAATCAATTCCATTTAAACACTATTTATTCTATATAACGTATTTACAATGCTTAAGGCTAACGAGATAATTAGGAGGTTTATTAAACCTAACGTATATACAATGCGCAAGCTATAGCGCGATATCGGCGAACGCGGTATTACACTCGGTAATTCGGGGTCCGGGACGCGGTATTACAAACGGGAACGCGGTATCGGCGGACGCGGTATTGCATACGGGAATGCTGTGTCGGCAAACGCGGTATTACAGGTGGGACGCGGTGCTACGCTCGGACACGCGGTATTCGGGAACGTAATTACAATAAGATGAGCAACGCGGCATCGGAAACGCGGTGTTACAAGCGGAACGCGGTATAATGTACAACGCGGCGTCAGGAACGCGGTAGGATGCACAAGAGCCCCGTGGCTACAGTAACGAGACGTCTCGTAACGAGACCGAACAAACTCGACCCCGCGTTGCCGTAGCCGTCGGGAGTCCGGAGTGAAGGAAGCGGAGAACACCCGAGACTTCTCGGTCGAGGCACAGATCTCTGTACCCCGTTGGTGTGTTGCCCCTAGGAGGCGAGGAATAGGCTTCGTCGATAGCAGCTTATGGCCGTGGAGACGAAGTAAGTTCTTGCCGGAGTGCCGCGGCTTATATATCCGGCTGGTTCGTTGGGAGGGAGCCGCTCGCGTGGCGGGGCCGGCGAGCCGCGTGGGGGTACCGCTGACGCGCGCTCGCCTTCAGCGTGGATCGGCTCCCTCCGGCGCCGTTCGGCGCCTTGCGAGACGGCATCGGTGCAGCGTTCATCCCGCGCACACGATGCATATGAAGCGTTTAAAAATGTGGGCGCACTGCGCCCTTGTCCTCGCCCGACGGAAGATCGGTCAGGCGGCATCCGGCGGGGGTGATAGCCGGGAACGATGGTTTTTAGGGGTGCATCGTTACACCACCCCCCCTCTTAAGGGTGCCTGAATCTAGAGGCACATTTCCATGCCTGTCCGGGCTGGTTGGAAGTGCCGGTTGACCGATGAGTCGCTCATGTCGGTTTTTTTGCGACTTCTTAATCCAGCGCACAGAACCGTCCCTGTTGAACCTAATGTGCCAACGGCGGTTTCCTAGCCGGGCTTTGTATTGCCGGGATACGTGGCAGGCAAAATGCGGGACCTCCACGATCACGCCCGGCTCGACTAAGACCGGGATCGGTGGTGGCGGCAGCCCATCACCCGTGCGGGGTTGAGCGCCGGTCGTGGACGGCGTGGTGCCTCGGTCAGTGGTCGGGGCCGTCGAGGTGGCGGCGGTGGTGTAGCCAGCAGCCACTCTTGTTTGGCCCGGTTGGTCGCATCGGACCGCTGTATCAGCGTGCCGACTCGCGGCAACGTCCTTGGTGGCGGTGGTCCGGTCAGCGGCGGTGCCGGTGTCGCATCGGGGGCCGCACCGGGCTCGCCCCGATAGAGGGTGACCCACTCCCGGTTGATTCCGGGGTTGGCCGGGTCGTACTCCTCGGTGCCTTAGCCGAGAATCTTTTCGATTTCTGCGACGATGTCGCGCTCTCCTACGGTCGCTTATTTTCGCGTTTTCCGCAATATTTGTTTCGCTAGTGTCGCCAGAGGTCGCGTAACAATGTTTAGGTCGCCGGCGATTTTGTTTGGACGCGCGTCTTTCAGGAGCGCAAGTTCGAACGGCGGTAACGGCCGGCACGAGCGCGTCCTCCCCTCCCAGGTCCGGATCAGGCACGTCGGGCGGTGTGTCGGCAGGGGCGCGTTTAAGGTCTTGCACGTGTACGTGCCGATGCCATTTCCCCGAGCGGCTACGGAGATCCACAATGACAGGCGAGATAATGCGGCGGATTTCTAGTGGACCGATAAATTTCGGCGCGAGTTTTGCATTAAATGACGCGCTTTTGTTGGATAGCGGGCGGTCCCGCTTCCAAACCCATTCTTCGACTTTCAGTCTCCATTCTCGGCGGCGGAGATTGTAGTGCTTTTCCTGGTGTTGAAACGCGCGTGCCAACTGGATTTTCACGAGCTCGTATGCTTCGGTTAGGCGGCGGTGAAGCGTCGACGGCGGGATCGGAGCGTTGTGGGGCGCGTTTTCCCCGGGGCGCCGTAATTCGCGGCCGTGATTCAAGTACGCGGGCGTGTAACCGGTCGCGTCGTGCGTGCGTCGCTGTGTTGTACGCGAACTGGAGCTCGGGCAAGTGTTCGTCCCAGGTTTTATGTTTCTTCGCGTATTGCGCGATCATCGTCTTAATTACGCGATTAGTGCGCTCCACGGGGTTGCAGTGGGGCGCGTGAATCGGTGACGGATCCCGCAGTCGTCTAGCAGTTTTGCGAGTTGCTTTGATTTTAATTGGGTGCCATTATCCGACAGGATTTCGTCTGGGCATCCGTGGCGGAGGATAATGGCCTCGGCGATATATTTTACGATGGTCGGCGCGGTTGCTCGTTGCAGCGGTCGGAGCTTGACCCATTTCCTGAAACGGTTTTGCATGTTTAATAGCCAGGGTGTGCCCGGCGGCGGATCGCGGAAGCGGACCGACCAGGTCAATGGTGACCTGTTGCCACGGGTGATCGAGGGTGGTCGGGTGTAGCTGGCCGGCCGGTTTTTCCTGCGCGACTTTGTGCGCCAGGCATGTCGGGCATTCTCTTACGTAGCGGGCGATATCGCGGAACATGCCGGGCCAATAATAACGGAGCGCGATTCTTGCGATTGTCTTGGCGATTCCTAAGTGCCCGGCGGTGGGCGCATCGTGATATCGCTCGAGGATCGCGGCACGCTGGTCCTTCGGAACGCACTCCTTCCATTGTTCGGGGTATCTTTAAAATCTAGGCTGTGGAGCACGTGCTTCCACAGCCGGCCGTGGTCGATTCGGAAGTCGGGTATTTCGTGCGGTGTAGTTTCGGTCGCGCGCCACATACGCGTGTACCACGGACATTTCGATGCGGTAATGCCGAGGCTCTCCGGTTGCCTCGACAGCGCGTCGGCTACTTTGTTAAGAGTTTTTTTGCGGTACTTAACGTCGAAATCGAATTGCTGCAATTCGATCGCCCACCTCCCCAGCCGGCCGGACGGTGAGTCTAATTTTCGCAGCCATTTTAAGGACGGTGAATCGGTATCCTTTGAGGTATCCACGCATTCGTCTAATGCCCCATATCACCGCGAGACACTCCAATTCGGTTGCGCTATAATTGCGCTTGGCGCCGTTTAGCGTGCGGCTGGCATACGCGATCACGCGCTCTCCCTCGGGAAAATACTGGGTCAGCACGGCTCCGAGGCCGGTGGTGCTAGCGTCGGTCTGCAGGTAGAATTGTCGCGTGAAGTCGGGGCACGCGAGCACTGGAGTGGTCGTCAGGACCCTCTTCAATGTTTCGAATGCGGTTTGTTCGGTCTCTCCCCAGGTCCACCGCGCCTGTTTGCGGGTCAACGCGGTGAGCGGTGTAGCGAGGGTTGCGAAATCTTTAACGAACCGGCGGTACCAAGACGCGATTCCCAGGAATTGCCGGACCTGACGGACGTTCTGCGGGACGGGCCAGTTCGCGACGGCGCTGACCTTTTCGGGGTCGGTCCGGATACCGTCGCGGTCGATGATGTGACCGAGATATTTAATTTGGTTGACGCAGAATCGGCACTTCTCGGGGTTGATTCGCAGGTTGGCCTCGCGGAGCCGGCGGAATACTTCGCGCATGATTTGAAGATGTTCCTCGAATGTCTCGCTGATGATTACTATATCATCCAGGTACACGAACACATACGGTTCTAACTCGGGGCCCAAGACGGTGTCGAGTAAGCGTTGAAACGTCGCCGGCGCCGAATGCAATCCGAACGGCATTACCGTGAATTGCATTAGTCCTTTTCCGGGGACGGTAAAAGCGGTCACGGGTCGGCTTTCCGGTGAGAGCGGTACCTGCCAGTATCCGTTTTTCAGGTCGAGAGTAGTCAGGTATCGGGCTCCTCGGAGTTTATCTAGTGTCGCGGTGATCTGGGGTAACGGGTAGGCGTCTTTTTCGGTCACGTCGTTAACTTGGCGGAAATCGATGCAGAAACGCGGTTTACCGTCCTTTTTCCGCACGATAACGACCGGCGAGCTCCAGGCACTGTGCGAGGGCTCGATAACCCCGTCGCGGAGCATTTTATCAACCTCTGCGTCGATAATGGCTTGCATCGCGGGGTTCCGCGGCCGGTACCGTTGTTTAATCGGGCGGTCGGTCTTTACGCGGATAACGTGTTCGGCGCGGTCAGTGGATCCCTGCACGGTTTCGAATCGCGTCAGTTTGTTGGCCAAAAAACGGCGGAGGCGTTCTTTCTCCGATGGCGCGTTCCCCTCGGGCGGGTGTTCTACGGCGGCGCTCCGCGGTTCTGGATCCGGCGCTGGGGACGGTATGGCGAAGTCTAATTTCGCCCATAAATCGACGCCGATGAGTACGTCGTACTCGAGCGTCGGCATTATTTGGAATCGGTGCCAGTGCAACCGATGCCTAAAGGCTTGTCGGCAGCAAGGACGCCTCTCGAACTCCTCTTGCAAGCGAAAGCGTCTACCCAGATGCAGGCGAAGCGGGAAGCCGTGCCAGGCAGGGATGGAGCAAAGACGAAGGCGGAGCCCAAGAGCGTCGACCCTAGAATAGCTACTTCTACTCTAATTCCCGAAGATCCCGAACAGTCCCAGTTTAACGTGAGCAACAGCTCAGTGACGACGATATTGATGGAGAGCAGCAGTAGCAGCGATCCTGACGAACCGATGCAGCCGAGCCAGATTGTCAGGGATGACGAGCCAGAGCCAGTTGATTCCCAGCCAAAGGAGCAGTAGGTTGGTACCTGAAAAAAAAGAGAAAAGAAACATTGTAATAAAAAGACCTACCTATTGTAATCCTAACATTTATTTTATAAACATATACATATATATAGCATGCGATAGTTTTGATAAGAAAATATATTAGTCATAAATGACACATAACCTCAAAATAGCAATGACAATCCACTATAGGACATATTATTATATATCGATAACTTTTGATAAATATTATACTGTATTAACATTTGCTACCATTATTTGTGTTCGTATTAACGATAAGAACATATATTCATTGATTGATATGAAAAATTACTTTATTTCATGTTTTTGATAAAAGTTTTAACCTATGGTTTGATTTATTGCTAATGGGCATTATATAGCTTAGATTTCATTCAATTGAAAGCCCACGTAACGTAAATACGATTAAAAAGAGATTTGCATGATGTGACATGACGTCATATTGACTTTCTTATTTTCCATGCGATTGGCATAATTATGGATTCAACGCGATTGTACTGATCCTAGAAGAACACCCATATAGATAAAATCATAAAATTTAACGTGGATTAATTTAACAACACGCGATAGGGACTTAGTCTCAGAAGCGATGAGCAGCGAATATCGATTTCTGTAATTATGATTCGAACAACTTATTTATAGCATGGGTTACTTTGTAACGTCTCTGGAAGACAGCCCATATGGTTAAAAATGTGAAATTTTAATTATCTTTATTTTGCAACACGCGGCCAGAACTTAGTGACAGGTCGTGATTGTCAACTTTTGTAATTGCGAATATCTTAAAGTTTCGCTAGTCCCAGTAATCTTAATTTGGTCTACCAAGACTGCCTGAACGTACAAATTATTATATTTAACCATAGTTAGTGTAAGCAACACGCCGTGACGAAAGCAACACGCTGATTTCGGAGCAACTTTTGAATAACCGAGACCTTTCGATTATAAACGGTCGTGTTAACTTTCTTTTGATCAAATTAGATCACCCGTAACGTTTTATTGTAATATTTTTAATTTGCTGATTAAAGCAACACGCCGCCGAAACTTAGACTCAGCTGTCAACAGCTACTTTTTAATTTAGAGTCAGAATAGATTCTTTTCAGTCTGGAAATGTTTGTTTGGACATTTTAAAGCCAACTATGTGATAATTTATTGATTATTCATGTTAATTCTAAAATTCAATGAAATGTGGTGAGAATTGAGATTAAGCCTAATGATGCTTATCTGAGCTTGGTAATGATTCAGAGTGATTCTGAAAAAAGATATTCTGAGGTGCTTTTCTCAATTTTCGTAATTTTTAATTATTTGAGTCATTATTTCAATTAACGATAATTTCCTAATTTTAACGATGCAAAAGCATTATTCGAGACTGATTAGAAGTAAATACAGCGTCGAAACGCTTTTCGTAACGATTTCTAAAGGAAACGTTATTTTTATATTTTAATGCATGATACTTACCAACATACTTACCTGGTGAGTCCTGTTGATCCGAGAATGAATGGATTACCTGAAATTAAAAGAGAGAATGCATATTTCGCGATATTTAGCTAATAAATGTAATGAGCAGGGAAAACCCGTACTTGATGTAACGTATGCACGAATAAATGTCGCGTTACCGAAATATTACGCAGGATTCATCAATAATATTATATTTGCGTTTCAGAAACGTATTTCACGAAAACATGCAGTCGCATGCGGTTTCGATTAAGCGGTAGATTCACTCATGTGGAAAGTCGGCGAAAGCCTTTGACATAGTTAATTGAGTTGTTTACTTCCTCGGGAAGTGATTCCAGGAAGCGCGTTAGAACCGGCCGACTGTATGTTAAAGCGAGATAGCTAGAGAAGGCGATCTGGCTGTTCATTGGCTCGTTGTCGAGTGGTGGGATTGAGCAGCCAGAGAGAGTATATAAGGAGATAATTTCAGCGATCGAGGTCTTTTCCCAGATTGCGATTCAAGACGCGTAGTTCTCTTCTGAGCGTGATAAAACTTAGTCTACCGAGTTCGAAGAATTATCTTTGCGTTACAAGTAACGATCGTGTATTCGTTCACTGGGAAGGATTAGTCGCGTGAGCGTGTACTTTTACATATCCTCTTTGTGCGAACGATAGTTACACGGCGATATTCGTCAGATATTCCGACTCGTGAAGCGCGGGATCGACCCGGCAATAGGCATTGTCGTAAGCCTCACTTCGTGTACTTTGTACCGAGATACGCAAATATATATTCGTTATTGTTATTACAATTCGGATTCAATTTCAATTATCATTCCTATCCTTGTTAACCGGGTAATTACGCATCGAGCGCAACGCGAAAGCGAGTGCGGATCCAAGGACGAGCCATCGTAGCGAAGATAGCCAGCCTAGAAGGAAGGAAGCCATTATACCCATTGTCTATATTCTGGACGGGCATTGCGTTCTGTGTAAGCGTTTAAAACACAGTACCGTATTATTCCATAAAAGTAAGTTTCTTACATTCATAGGCCGCATGTTCGGTCACACCAGAACATCCTTCCCTGCACGGTGATCGGAAACGTTATTAATCCGGGGACGGCGGTACTTGACCCGTCGGCGAGGTGTACGCGCCCGTCTACCAGTTGAGTCGTAAAATTACGGGCGAGTCTATCGGCGGTGCGCGCGTTCACAAAGGATGCCTCGGATCCGGTATCCAATAATGCGTCGACGGGCTGTTTTGCTACTACGACGGTTAGGAACGAGCGCGGTTTATACACTATTCGGAGGACCGGGGGGCGGCCAATTCGTCCCCGGTCCGGGCGGCATTTCCCGGCGGCGAGTGGCAATCTTTGGTGAAGACGCCATCCCGGCCGCATTGCGAGCAGAACCGGCGCGGCGGGCGTCGGCAATCGAAGCGTGTATGTCCCCGCTGCTTACACCGCCAACAGCATTCGCGACGGTCGTAAGCGGCGGCGGCGACCGCGGGTTTCGGCACGACGGCTAGGCGGGTGCGCGTCTGTTCCTCGATACGCTTAAACTCTTCCGCCAGGCGCAGGATATCCCGGGTACGTGTTACCGTGTCGCGGCGAATGTACATCTGGTACCGCGGGTGCATGTTGTCGTACAGGGCCTCGATCTGGTCGTCCTCCGTGAATCCGGTGGCCCGTCGCATCATCGTAAGCATTTCAGTCGCGAACTTTCGGTAGGGCTCGTCCAGTTTCTGCAAGCGCGTCTGTATTTCGCGGACCAGCGTGGCGCGGTACCGGCGCGGCAGGTAGTCTTCGCGGAAGTCGGCGCAAAAATCCTCCCACCCCTTCCAGTTGGGGCGGTTGTTCCGACACCAGAGAAGCGCGTTGCCCCGGAGTAATTCGGGTAACCCCGTTAGCAATTGCGCATCGAAAAAACTATAGGCGTCTTTCAGCTCCTCGAGCCGCTCCAGGAAGGCTACAGGGTCTTTCCCGTCGAAATGGCACCCCCATTTATGTATCTGATCCATGACCTGAGCGGGGGTGTCGCGGGGGCGTTCGTTCTCGATCCAGCGGAAAGGTTCGGACGGTGTTGCTATCGCCGGCGGCGTGTGAAAGGGTAGATTAGGCGTTGGCGGCGGGCGCATGTCGAGCGTCGGTACGCGTAGCGTTTCGGATGGATGTACGGCAATCGCGGGTGCAACCTGCGTCTGGCTGCTCCCCGTGACGGTAGACGGCACCGTTTCCGGGTGTTCGGTTACGTACGCGCTCAAACGTTGGCGTAGCTCGTCGACCGAGCCTTCGGGGTCTAGTTCGAGCTTTTCGAGCTCTGCGATAATCTGGCTTTTCGCCAATTTATATATCCACGATTTCGGCATAGTGTTTCTTGGTTACTGTCTCTCGGAACGAATCAAAACGGTCCCTGTTCGGGCGCCATGTAACGGCCTAACCTTGATATCAAACGCGGACGGGTATCGCAACGGGAGTTCGATTGAAAGGCCCAGAGACAGTAATCAATTCCATTTAAATACTATTTATTCTATATAACGTATTTACAATGCTTAAGGCTAACGAGATAATTAGGAGGTTTATTAAACCTAACGTATATACAATGCGCAAGCTATAGCGCGGTATCGGCGAACGCGGTATTGCCGGCGGAACGCGGTACTACACTCGGTAATTCGGGGTCCGGGACGCAGTATTACACTTGGTAATTCGGGGTCCGGGACGCGGTATTACAAACGGGAACGCGGTATCGGCGGACGCGGTATTGCATACGGGAATGCTGTGTCGGCGAACACGGTATTACAGGTAGGACGCGGTGCTACGCTCGGACACGCGGTATTCGGGAACGTAATTACAATAAGATGGGCAACGCGGCATCGGGAACGCGGTGTTACAAGCGGAACGCGATATAATGTACAACGCGGCGTCAGGAACGCGGTAGGATGCACAAGAGCCCCGTGGCTATGGTAACGAGACGTCTCGTAACGAGACCGAGCGAACTCGACCCCGCGTTGCCGTGGCCGTCGGGAGTCCGGAGTGAAGGAAGCGGGGAACACCCGAGACTTCTCGGTCGAGGCACAGATCTCTGTACCCCGTTGGTGTGTTGCCCCTAGGAGGCGAGGAATAGGCTTCGTCGATAGCAGCTTAAGGCCGTGGAGACGAAGTAAGTTCTTGCCGGAGTGCCGCGGCTTATATATCCGGCTGGTTCGTTGGGAGGGGGCCGCCCGCGTGGCGGGGCCGGCGAGCCGCGTGGGGGTACCGCTGACGCGTGCTCGCCTTTAGCGTGGATCGGCCCCTCCGGCGCCGTTCGGCGCCTTGCGAGACGGCATCGGTGCAGCGTTCATCTCGCGCACACAATGCATATGAAGCGTTTAAAAATGTAGGCGCACTGCGCCCTTGTCCTCGCCCGACGGAAGATCAGTCGGGCGGCATCCGGCGGGTGGTAGCCAGGAACGATGCGTTTTTAGGGGTGCATCATTACACGGGTAGTGGTTTTCCACCCCTTTCGTTTTTCGGATTTCTACGGCGCCGACTTGCGCGCACGTTCTCTCCTACGCCCCGATAGACGTTTCCGGGCAAACTTTCTGGAAAAAATGTCCAGGTATATTTCGCGGTGTCCGCCGTTGACGGCGACCCCTGGCGATCGTTTTTCCGACCCCTATTCGCTAGATTCCGCGCTTTGTTCTTGTAGCCGATGTCCAGGTAGCAAGTGCGCGGACCGTCCCCGTAACTTCCGTCCGGATAATCGAATTTTGACGGCGACCTGTTCTTCGGATACCAGGTCTCGCTCTCGAATCACAGCAGGTTTTTTCCTGGAAATGACGTCTAGTCCGCAATCTCCTTACCTGGTGCCCTGATCGCGACGCTATCCGTCAATGGTCCTATCCGACGTTGCTGTGACGCGTCATGGATAGTTTTCTATCGAGTGCGCCGCTTGATTAGACAATTCGCGTACGCGTAGTCGTGTTCTATCGCTCGGCTGCGTTGCCTTCGCATTTCGACTCGAATTCGCGGCCGGGTGGTCCCCGTCTGAAGATCGTGTGTGGCTCGACACCCAATTTACCCGCGCTATGTCTCGATCCATGCGCAATCAAACTAAAGAAACTTTACGGCCGAGCCGAGCACAGAGGTGCCAAGGAAAACTCAAATAATATAGATCAATAAAAAAAATCTTACTTCTACTTGAGTCGTAGCTTGGCGATCGTTGTCGCGTAACTTATTTCTAACTTAAATACTACCGCGCCGGACGGGATTGGTTCAAAGGAAAGCTACCACGAAACTTACGCTAAGGTAAAATAAAAGAAACTGGATTATATTTAATCATGCGCCTTTTGCGCCGTCACTATTCCCGTCCTCGGAGCGCTACTTATGTCGCAACTATGACCGCGTCGGTCATTATCTCCGACGGTGTGTTTGTCTTACAGGGCTTAACCGCCGGCCCTGCCTCTGCTCCAAGCGCCTCGGGTGGCGCTGGTGGCCCCTCTGCTTGTCCTCCTACCCGTGTTGGGCTGGTTCTGGTCCTGGCTGCTGCCGACTCCACCCTACGGAGGACTACTTGGAGTGAGTAGTTGTTATAAGCCGATTCTGCCCCGGGGGCTCCGAGGGGGGGTGAGGGAGAAGGGAGGGTATTGGATTACGCGGGGGGAGGGGGAGGGGTGAGGAGCGTGGTATCGGGTTACACAAGGGTATTGGATTACGCGAGGGTGAGGGAGAGGGGTGAAAGGCGGGGTATCGGATTTCAAGGATATCGGATTACGAGGGGGTGAGGGGGAGGGGGGTATCGGATTTCAAGGATATTGGATTACGCGGGGGGTGAGGGAGAGGGGGGTGACCTTGGCATACCCCCGGGGTGATTCACCGGTGGTGACTCACCGGGGATGACTCACCCGCGCCGCGGGTCCGTTCCGCGGGTCAGCGCCGCCGCCGCCGCCGCCGCCGCCGCCGCCGCAGTAGCAGTAGCAGTAGCAGTAGTAGTAGTAGTAGTAGTAATAGTAGTATCGAGCAATATATCGAGCCGAGTCTCACCGTTTCAACATTTCTACGTAACGGCCCGTTTGTGATCATCGATTGCTCGCGCCAAAACGAATCTGTCAAAAGCGCCACCGTGAATGTTAGACTGGAATTCGATTGCATGGAGAACGTACCGCCGAATACCTCAGCGTACTGTCTCATCATACACGACCGCGTGATCGAGTACAATTCGTTGACGAATGTGGTGCGCAAATTAGTCTGAGTGTTCACGGCAACGTCGACGTAAATATTTTCTCTCTCTCTCTCATTCCATCTAGAGGATAAGGGAGGGGGGAGTATAAATCAGATTGTCGTGAGACGGTTTTGCAGAGTTGCGCGTCATTCCTCTCGAACGACGCATCGACGAGAGAGAAATAAAGAAATCTCATCATCATGTCCGTACCAACGTTTGTGGACCTGCAAGGATTCCTCGTCGGGATGAAATTTGTCGTGAAGGAGGTGGCGGTGCTGAGAAAAGGCTGCGTTCTGACGCATCACATCTTTGCGTACCCCATGCCGTGGAATCTCCTCACAAAATCCGACAAATCGTGCGCTACCTGGTTGATTTCAAATCATCATTGATGACGACGACGACGACGACGACGACGACTTGACGATATCGACGAGCGGCACAGCCGTAAAGATATTATTGTTATTTGTTGCGTGCTCCGAGTCGTTCAACACTAACATCTCATGTGTCACGCGTACACACACGCTCACTCATACACTGATGCGTTATCGCTCTCGCCGTCGTACGTGCAATCGGACGGTGATTTCTTCTCCGCGAAAATCGAGCAATCGTCCGTCTTGATCAGCGACGCGTATCGTTAGATTCGTAACGCTCCGCGCGATGATCGGCAGGTAAATGATCTGCGCCGGCGTTTCCGATATCTTATATCCCGGTGGTACGCTCGGTGAAAATTCGTGTATCGTATGAACGCGTTTGTCGTTGCTGTACGCACCTGCGGTCACGTTACACTCCACGCGGATAATGTTTACGTTGATAATATTAATCGGTGCGTCCGATTCGTACCACTGTCCCGGCTGCAATATACGCGTCGACGAGAATCTTAGCAGCGATCCGACGTTGTTCGGTTTGTTAAAGTTCACTCTGAACGCGCACTTGATCTTGCTCTTCATCGTATTGTAATTCGCGCGGAGCACTATCGAATAATCCGCGGCCTCGTCTTCGTAGTCGTTCGCGCGAACATCGTCGTTGGAACGAACCACGCGTCGCGAACGTTTACGTAAAATTTCACGTTTCAAAAACTCGTGTATGGCCCGTATCTCGTATGAATCCTCGAGAATCGTAATTTCCGTGTCATCCTCGTCAAAATAAAATTTATTGTTCGAAGAATTCACATTCGGAATCGTGTGATAAGTCTCGAAACATGTAAGACCGAGCTCGTAGTCACCATCGCTCAGATCCACGGCGGGAAAATAGTGCTCCGCGAGGACGCTGCTCTTCCCAGTCAGCGTGAACGTTATAGACATGTCGGCGGAAACTGTTCGACGAACACTGAGTCTCCGCACGGTGCGTCGTCAGGTTTTAAATTAGCACCCGATCATCGTCGTCGTCGATCGTCCGGAGAAATTGCAAACACAATTGTCCACAGATGCTTTGATCGTATCGCTGATAAGACGTGCGACTGTACTCGATCTTCGTCACGCTTGGTCCGAGATATCGCACCAATTCTTTTGGTGGTCGAAGATATGTTGAAATATACGACTCGATTTCCCCTCTTGGCGTACGCTACCCAATGAGTACCGGGGCCCGCTGCATCGTCCAAATTCACGATACCGCTCTCGTTTCGACGTACACCATCGACGATCGGTAACGAATCACGCATGAAAACACCTCTGAAAAACGGTACGCGCATTCGCCGTGCCAGTCGACTCAATTACACATTGGTCGTAATACCCGCGGGCATATTTAACGTCTTTTTTAACGTTTTTTTTTTTAATCTTCAACGCTACTTCTCGCCAGCGTTTGTGCGGGCCGAGATACAATCCTTGTCCATATTTGTACGGAGTGAGATAAAGTCCGCGACCTTTCATGACGCGATTGTGACGTTGCGTCTCTTCCAGCTGACGCTGCGCGGCTTTGCTAGCGTTCATCGCCGTTGTAATTCCGGCCGCTCCGCCGGCCAGAGAACCGAGAACTCCCAACAACGGTAGAATCGGCAGTACGCCACCTCGTTTCGCTGTCGGAAGTATCCGTTTCTTCGTCGACCTTTTCCTCGTTCGTGTTTTCCGTGTTTTCAAACCCATTCCGAGCTTCGTCTTAGCCTTCATAGCCGCCCAGACGGCTGTAGCGGCAGCCCTCTCTCCGAGAGCCGAATCTCTCGCGATAACGCGTCCCAGCGCTCTGTCGGCGAATATCTTGTCCGCCGCTTGTCTCTCGGTGAGCTCTTTGCTACGCGAATAGGCTATGTCGTGCTCGCGACACGCCACGTCCAATGGATTTACACCCGGATCACCTCTAGCCAATCGTTCTCGCAAACGAGTACCCGAACCGCAAAACTGATAGCCGGGAATGTGCAATTCAAACGGAAGTGCACTTATCGCGCGATTAAACAGACCTCTACCTGTTTTTTTATTTTTCATTGACATTCGCCGCATTCAGCGTTAAAATTGCGGAATGGTCTCGACAGCAGAACGTACATCTGTGCGACTGAGCGAATCGCGGTGCCTCGCATCTATAAATAGACGTTCAAACGAAAGTTCGATTTAGTTGTACAAAGTGTGTGAGAAAATTAAAAAAAAAAAGAGATTCGTGCGACAACCGTTGGCGATTCGCGTGACGAATTGCGACGACAGATCACTGTCGATGGAGGGCAACGCGGAGAAGCGCAGACACGGTATGCTGCCGATTACTATACGCGCAATCATTTGCGGTCCCTCGAATTGCGGTAAAACCAACGTTCTGATAAGTTTCTTGGAAAGTCCGCACGGTGTACGTTTCGAGAACGTGTACGTGTACTCGAAATCGTTGCAACAACCGAAATACCGATATCTGGAAAATTTATTAACATCGATCGACGAAATCGGCTACTACACCTTCTCCAATAACAGTGACGTCATTCCACCGAGCGACGCGTGTCCAAACTCGATATTCGTCTTCGACGACGTGGCGTGCGATAAGCAAGACACTGTGAGAGAGTATTTCGCAATGGGCAGACACTCGAGCGTCGACTGCTTTTATCTCTGTCAGACGTACGCGAGAATACCTAAACATCTGATACGCGACAACGCAAATTTGCTGATCCTGTTCAAACAGGATGGCACTAATTTGAAACACGTGTACAACGGTGAATACCGACATGTCGTACGATGAATTTTGCTCGTTGTGTCACGATTGTTGGCGATACAAGTACGGATTTGTAGTGATAGACAAGGACAGCGCGCTTTCGAACGGCCGATACAGAAAAGGATTTAACATGTTCGCGATACCGCAAAAACGGTCAGTCGTCGTCGATACGTCGTCAAAACAACGTTAGCGTTACAGAGAGAGAGAGAGAGAGAGAGATCGACACTCTGTTTTTTGTTTTTTCTCCCCATGATGGCTGCGATCGACGAGAGTGACAATTCTCGCGAACGTGAGAAGATCGCGAAAGATATTGCGAAAACGAGTAAATCGATTCGCAAGAAACTTCGCGCTTTGAAGACCGGTAAGATCGAGAAGGACATTGAGTTGGACACGCACTTTCAACCTCTCATCGGGCCATTGCAAAAGATCGCCGACAACAAGAGCTTGATCGCGGTGAAGACGGAGGAGCCGACGAGCAGCTACGCTGACGCAAAAATCGAACCGCTATCCGTTCAACAGAGCGGGGAGGAGAAGGAGGAGGAGGAGGAGGAGGAGGATGATACACCGAAGAGAAAGAGGAAACGATTAGACTCCTGGTCGGATCTGTCATTGACACCGCGTAATAAATCTGGTCAATCGAAACGATCGACAGTACTACCGATAACCTCTACACCGATAACCTCTACATCGACGCGAACCGTGCAACGTACGAGTCCCGAATTCCTCACGAGCGCGAATGTTTTCGAAACCACAGACGACTCGATCGCGACGACCGTTCAAAAGCAGTTGCAAACGTCGGAGGATCGAGAATCATTTATAGAAACGTTGCAAAGTCGCTTGGGTCCACTGAGCCGAGTGTACATCGCGTCTGTTTTGAGCGCCGATCCAACAATAGACACTACGTTCGGTGTTAAATTCGGCGATAATAATAAATTGATGCTCGGTAATAAACGTTTTCATGTGGATACCGATGATTACATTTACATAGACGATGTACGATACACCGGCACACCCGGTATTTACGAGTTGATCTTCAAGGATGTACCCGATGACAAACTCTACACGGAGGACGATTTGGAAAAATACAGGCACATACTGTTGGCAACGAGTGCTCATAAATACAAGCACAATCCTCGCGAGCGACGAATGGGCAACAGGGGATACAAGTATCTACATGTAATCTCACCGTTGATATCGACTGAATCCAAGAAGAAAAAATCCGGAAAGGGATTATTCGCGCCTCGCGCGATGACGCTAACCGACAATAAGATCGACTACGTGCACTGGGACGACCCCAACGAGCTGGTGGATCGTCTGCGATTGCTCGACGCTTCGCGTCAAGCTGGGAACAATGCCCACGACAACGAGATCATGTCGATCATCGAGGAACTTCGCGAGGCTGGGCTTATTATAAATTAAACGGCGCGACAACGATCCGTTCAATCAACGTCAAAATGCCGATCAATAAATTTGGATTGTTCGAGCAGAACGAAGACGCGACGAATACCATTTCCTATCATCATCGATGGAGCGGATTAGTGATAAATTTCGTGCGCGATAACGCTCTGTGTCGCACCGCCATGGACTTTGACGCAAGGTCGCGAAAGATTCGTCGCGTAGCGCAACCTGAGACTGACGGTGACGCTGTTAACAAAATATATGTTGATCAGTGCTTTAAAAGTCTGACAGATCAACGGAAAGAGTCAGACGAGAAGTTTAACGCGTTCGAGAAGGACGTGCGAGCGTTACAGGCTGCGGTGAACGAGCTTCGACGCGCGAGTATCGATAGATTGGAAACGGCTACGGAAGGATGAAGAAACGGTTCAGCAGAAACGACTATCGAACGGCGACGAGTAAAGAGAGGCAACGGTTAATTAACGACGGTGACGAACAGCAACGAACCGTTCGAGAACAGTTGTCGGACGGTTGTCGAGCGGTTCAAGAACGGTTGTCGGACAGTTGTCGAATGGTTCGAAAACAGGTTAGGTTAGGAACGATTACGAGCGGTTTAGAAACAACTGCGAACTACGCGGAGACAGGAAAGGTTACAAACGGCTAAAGAACGTCGACAACGACGACGACGACGATGAATAGTAGTAAGAAGCAGTCAACTGACGACGACGAACGACAACGAACGGTTCAAGAACGGATGTCGAGCGGCGGTCGATCGGTTCAAGAACGGCTCGAAATGGTTTCTGAGCGGTTCAGAAATAGCTACGAACGACGCAGAAACATAAACAGAAACGGCTACGTACAGCCAAAGAACGACAACGAACAGTCAACGAAACGCTAACCCCGAACATGAGACCCGTAAATTCGACCGATGTGGATAAAAATATCGAAAAGCGACGGTTGGTGGACAAATTGCACGCACCGGCGAGAAGAAATTTTCCTCGCAGACACGTCATAGTGCGAGGGTACGACGATCTGTGGCAAGCTGATATTGTCGAGATGCGCCCGTACTCACGTTACGCTGAGATAATTCGAGATAGCGGGAGGTGCCCTAGTAATCTACAAACCGACATGGGGAAGGAATTTTACAACACCGACGTGCAACGTCTCGTGAAAAAACACGACATCAATCATTATTCCACGTATTTGGTGATGAAGGCCTCGGTCGTCGAGCGATTTAATCGCACGTTAAAAAACAATATGTGGAAGATGTTTACGCTCAATGAAAATTACAAGTGGGTCGACGCCTTGCCGCGACTCGTGTCGGATTACAACGCGCGCAAGCATCGAACGATCGGCATGCGACCCGTCGACGTTACCCCCGCGATCGCCGAAAAACTCTTGGCTACGGTGTACAGCGCGATAAAAATCGCTGGCCCGGCAAAGTTCAAAGCGGGCGACTCGGTACGCGTCAGCAAATACAAGACAATTTTCGAGAAGGCTTACACGCCGAATTGGACCACCGAGGTGTTTAAGATCGTTAAAGTGCAGCGTACCAATCCCGTAACCTATCTACTCGAGGACTATCGTGGAAAATCTATCGCTGGAGCGTTCTACGAGTACGAGTTGCATCGCGCGACTTATCCTGACGTGTATCTCGTGGAGAAAGTACTGCGCAGGAGGGGCGACGAGGTTTACGTAAAATGGCTGGGATTCGATGGATCGCACAACTCGTAAATACACAAGAACAATGTTATTTAATTCGTACAGATTGTATTTTTTTAAACGTATGAAAGAACAATAAACTGTGTAAAAATAACCAATATATAAAATATGTAAGACGTATGCGACATCTTTATTAATATCCTCTCCACTATATAATACGATATCTGCTATTGCGGGTTTCGTGTTCATCGTGGCGCCATAAACAAATTTTTTCTTAAAGAAGGGGGTTGTTATTGCACAAACGTATCTATTTCACGCTATTTTTTTATGACGCAGTACGCGAGACAAAGGAAAAGATCTTTCCCGATTCAGTTGGAGCGAGAGAGAGAGCAAAGGATATATAACGAGGGATGAAGCGCGTCGAGCCGCATTAGTACCTATACGATTTGAGATCGAGCATAATATGTGCATATGGTGATACATTGCAACGCAAAGTTATATTGTTAAACTCGTTAAAATATCACGTGCAAGTTGTTGTGCCGGTACCGGGAGTTGCTCTCTGGGTCGGCACAGGCTTCGGGAATCTCGGGTCGGAGAAGAAACACTCGTCGCGATGTATAATATAATCAACCAAATATATTTCTCTTGAGCCTTTAATACAGTTTCCTTTACTTTAGTTACGCCGCTCGCGTTTCAGTAGGTGATTTATTATTCGTTAATCGGACGCGCGTGTCCGCTAAGATGGTAACTAGCGACTGCCCGCCGCTCGTCGAAACGGCGGGCTCTTTATCCGCTCGGTGTTGCTGACTTCGTTGTCAGCGTTTTTGGCACCGTGATGTCCGGGATGACCATATTTGGTCATTCCCGAAACTTAGGCAGGTCTTCGCGTCAGCGGTCTTCGTCGCTAAGGTCAAATTACTGATAGGAGGCAACTCGGAGTTGCCAAGTGCAATACTTAATCTATGAATCGTTGTGCGCTCACAACAAAGTGAAGAAAGTAAGACTGTAAGGCTGTGAATCGATCGACACTGGTAAATATACATAGTAATAATATTAAAAAATAATAGAGTGTAATGTGACATACTTTTTTGTGAAACCATAATTTTATAACACTATACTTTCTTTTTGCCAAGGGTTTCCACCACAGTATGGAGGCGGTAGTAGTAGAAGGCTTCGGTCTGAAGCTCACGCAAAAGGATCTTCACACGCTGGTCGATTTAAATTGACTAAACGACGAAGTGATAAACTTTTATATGAACCTGCTGATCGCCAGAGGAACATCTTCCGACGCGTATCCGAAAGTGCACGCGATGAATACGTTTTTTTACCCGAAACTTCTGTCGAGCGGTCACTCGTCTCTGAAGCGATGGACTAGGAAGGTGGACATATTTGCGCAGGATCTTGTGGTTGTGCCTATACATTTGAACGTTCACTGGTGTATGGCAATAATAGATTTTCGCGATAAGACGATTGTTTATTACAACAGTATGGGCAGCAATAATTCAAAATGTCTGGCTGCGTTAAAACTATATTTACAAGATAAAAGTCTCGACAAGAAGAAGCAACCTTATGATATGAGTGACTGGAAATGTCAGTCCGCAAAGAACATTCCGCAACAGATGAACGGTAGCGATTGTGGCGTGTTCTCCTGCATGTTCGCCGAGTACGTCTGTGCATGTAAAGAAATTACATTCACGCAGACTGACATGCCATACCTTAGAAATAAAATGCTTAGGGAGATATTAACAGGCAATATTGTATAAAAAATTTTTTATTGAATAAATGATTATATTATAATTTACATAAATGTGTAATTATATTTATTCCTTTATCATACAAATCTTCATTTCGCGCAATGCAGCTCATATAACACTTAAGCGAAAATAAAAAAATGTTTAGGGAGATATTAAATGGTAATATTAAACAAAAAGTTTTATTTAATAAATGATTATATTATAAAATAGATAAAGTGTATGATTATAATGATCCTTCATCGAAGAAATCTTCATTCATTTCGCACAATGCATTTCGTGCTCGTATAGCACTCAAGCGATAGCGTTCCGGTTATACGGCGTAATCACCTTCATTGTTTTTAGGTATTTCGAACTTAACTCTATTCCACCGATTCACAAGTTTATTGCAAAACGCATGTTCGTCAGCTTCGCTCGTGTAACGAAATCTCTTCGGAATTCTTATCCCAATACCACTCATATACCGTGTCGCTCTATTACTGCAAGCTGTTATTGTTCGTATCCACAGTTCTTCCCGCACACATGGATTTCCGATCGCCCTTCGCAGAGAGTACGTCGTCAGATTCCAGCGAGCGTCCTCCTTTATCTCCTGATTCCAGCGATTTTTCAGATCCGTCCCATCAGTTGTTAAGATCGGTGGTGGAGACGCTCTGTTGTACAGCGAGTCATTGGAATCGGAATCGGACGCATACATATCCATTCTACTCTCTATTTTTTCCATAGCGAACATTGTCCCCGTTTACAATGGAAAGTGGAAAAATCAAAAGTTTTACATATATTGTCACAATCTTAAAGAATTTCTTGCAGCAGTTAGATCACATAAATGTATACTACACACATTTTTTTTTACCCGGGGAAATCCTCCTAGGATACCCCCAGCCTCCGGAGAGAGGCCAGACGGTTATGTCGGACTTTTACCGACTAAAACCCCGGGGGGTTGTCACACAGCACTCTGTGGGACGAGACCTCAGAAAACGCACTGTTCCTTCCGGAACCACGTTATACTACATACATACATATATATATATATATATATATATATATAGTACTATCTAGTACCAAGCCAAGCCACTGCGAGCGCTACGATCAATTTTGTGTTTCCTTCGTTTAACACGGAGCTTGCTCTTCTCATTATATATGTTCTGTGAGACCAACAACAAGTACATGCAGTCGTACGATTCATCAAAACCGTCGTCGTACCTAATGTACTTCGATGTCAACAACTTGTACGGTTGGGCGATGTGTAAGCCATTACCTTACGCGGAGTTTCGATGGGTCGAAGACGTTTCGAATTTCGATTTTAGCGCGATCGCTTTGGATTCGCCTACGGGTTATATTCTCGAGGTCGATCTCGAGTATCCGCAGGATAAACATGACGCGCACACTGACCTACCGTTCTGTCCGACGCGCGATAAACCGCCCGGCAAACGGCAGGACAAACTTCTCGCCACGCTGTATGATAAGGAGCGTTATGTTATCCATTATCGCAATCTGCAGCAGTGCACACGCCATGGTCTTCGCGTCACTAAAATACATCGCGTATTACAATTTGCTCAATCTGAGTGGCTCCGCGCTTACATTGAACTCAATACAAAATTTAGAACATTAGCTAAAAATGAGTTTGAAAAAAATTTATATAAATTAATGAATAACACAGTTTTTGGGAAAACGATGGAAAATGTACGAAACTACGTCGATGTAAAATTATTGACGAAGTTGGACGACATAACGCGGAGGCAATGATCGCGCGACCGAATTTCCACAGCAGGAGCGTATTTTCGGAAAATCTGGTAGCTATTGAACTGCGCAAACTCGAGGTGAAATTCGACAAACCGATCTACGTCGGTATGTGCATCCTCGACTTGTCGAAGGTGTGTCTATACGAATTTCACCACGAGTACATGTCTCCCCTGTACCGCGACTCGTGTAGAATTATGTACACCGACACGAACAGTTTGATTTATCATATCGAGTGTGACGATGAGTATAAGAACATGAAACATGATATAGTCAGGTTCGACACGAGTGACTACGCGGTAGATAACGCTTATGGTATGCCTCTCGTCAATAAAAAAGTGCCGTGCCTGATGAAGGACGAAAACAATGGTGCCATTATGACCGAATTCGTTGGACTTAGGGCAAAAATGTACGCCTTGCGAGTCGATGGCAAAAAAGACTGTAAAAAAGCGAAAAGTGTCAAAAGCAACGTCATCGCGCGCACCATCACATTTGACGACTACACGCGATGTCTGAACAATGAGATCGAAATGACTCGACCGCAGTCGTGCATACGATCAAAATTGCACGAAGTGTACACTATCAGCGAGACGAAGATCGCTCTGAGTCCGTACGACGATAAGCGATATATCGTGCCGAATTCGATACGTTGCCTTGGGGCCATTATCGCATACCTTTATATGATAAGGAACAGTGAAGATTATGTATGTATGCAATGTATGTATGTATATATATATATATATATATATATATATATATATACATATGCCGTATATTTCATATTTTTAGGTCTGTTTATTTTAGCTAAACTTCTTGCAGTCCATCTTTCTTCTTTTTCTTTTTACGTTAAAGAGAAAAAGAGAAAAAATAAACTGTGCAAGAAATTCAGCTAAAACGTAAATTACGATATCATAAATTAGGTGCAGTTTAAAATAAAATCCAAAGTAGGTAATAAATATATAATATTTATTAAAGATTGATATGAGTCGTAGATTCGAGGTGACATATCGATAACATATATGTCTAAAAATTATTCGCACATATCGACAATTCTTATAACTGATAAATAAAACGAAATGACATCGATAACAAATATTTGTCTAAATATGATTCGCACATATCGACAATTCTTATAAGTATAACTGATAAATAAAACGAAAAAATAAAATTTTTTATCTATAAATTAATATGATGGAAATAAGCAGAAAATATATGCTGCTCTGTTTTTGTTCAATATGCAACAATCTTATAATCTAACCGGTTTACCGCTTATATACTATATAAGCTACGCTATAATAACATTAATTTTTAAATATAAAAATACACGATATAATAAAAAATATGAAAGGAAAATAAAAGGATTCCGCACCAAACCACGGAAAAATGGATGCCGGTCAAATTGCATGGCTAATTATTATATTAGATATCCTGGTAATAACTATGGTAAGAAACAAAAAGCACAAATCTGATTATTTGAAATAAAATACTAAAGTATCAAAATACTAAAGTATTAATAATGTACAGTTTTCTACTGGGAAAACTTGTAATAAAATATTGAATACGAAAATGTGGTCATTTCGCTGAATCTCATTTTCTTATAATGTCCGGAACTTAGAGCTTGTGATTGTACTTTACGGTCCTTAACATATTTAAATATTAAAAACGTTACAGCTTTATCAATAATCAAGCTATCACAGTGATGTACATCACAGAAGTCACTAGTGTAATTGGAAAAGAATACAGCTTTGAAAGCCGATTCTAAATGGGACGTATGCCCATTCTGATCTAAAAAATGGTACAACCTATTATGCAAATTTTCGACTAGTGTAAGTACCCGATCGCTTGCATACGTTAAAGAGTCATTTTCTCCGTGTTCTTTAAAAGCTGTAAACAAGTGATGTTGACGTTACGTCAAAAACAAATCATCTCGGCAATTTGAACAATGTTCGTCTGGTAAAGGCAATTTTTTAACGAGATAGCCGGATACGTATGAAAGGGCAAAACAGTCCTGAACATCTAACTGTTCGAAATTGATCCATTCAAGAGTTCGTGTCTCGATGTTCTTGAATAGTTCAGTTTAGGAACTTTTGAAAGTAAAGTTTTTAGAGTTCGAGGTGATGGCAACTGGAAGAAGGCGGATAGATATTTATAAACACGCGGACTTCGTTTATAAACGGATAAGGCAAATGTTTTATCTTCTTCAGTCCACCTTCTTCCAGCTGGAGTGCGATCAACGTTTCGTAACTGCGAATCTATAAAGTTTTGGGTCACAGTATTTAACTGATTTTCTATGCATTGGAAAACATTGTCTTTATATAGTTTATGTAATTTCTTTAAATCGTCGTTTTTGTTCTGAAGAGACTTCTTGATTTTACATAGTCTATTAACTGTTCTACGATAAATTTTGTACATTTTACGTTTAGTCGGTGTCATTGCGTTCGAAGATATTCCTGCCTCTGTCAAGAAACCAGTTTTTCGTTTCCTTGTTGGTATAATTTCATTACGTTCTGTCAAATTATCCGTAACTATTGTATCGTCATTGTCATCGCTATCGCCACGTTGGCAATTTGCATCTTCACAAATACAATCTTGCTCACAAAAGTTTTTTGATTTTGTAGTATATAAAATATTATTAAAATTGTTATCATTAACGCTTTCAATGTGTGTATCTAAACTTTGTCCTACGTTTAAGTTAACAGAAATATATCTTCAGAGGCAATGTTACTATCAATCTGTGTATGTAAACTTTGTTCTACATTTAAGTTAACAGAAATATCTTCAGAGGCAATGTTACTATCAATCCTATTGGAAATATTGTCAGCAGTAGCTTGACTAACGGTAACCTTATCTATATCTTTATTAACGTATATTCCTATGATTCTCCAGGTTTCTTCACCTACTTTTATCTTAACCTCTAATTTTCCTTCCTCCTCTTCCCTCCTTCTATCTTCCATCATCTCTCCTAACCCATTTCTTATTCCTATTAACATACCTCCGCACGCCCTGCCTTTCTTATTCCTCCTTTTTGCTGTCTGTACTCTCCAGCTGTATCCTTTTGGTAACTTTTCTTTTTCCCTTTCCCATCCTTTTCCATCTAGCCATGTCTCCATCATGACAATTACATCCCACTCCCTTATTCCTTCCCAGAAATCTTTGTCTTTATTTGTTATGCCTGCTACATTTCAGAAGGCAACCCTCCATGTCTCTTCTCGTTCCCAGTCTTCACCTACTCCCTCCTCTTCGTCCTCCTCCTTCCTATGCTCCCCCCCATCGCTTCCTCCTGTGTTTTTCTCTCGTTCCTCCCTCTTTCCTCCTTCTTCCTCCCTGGTCTCGTTGGCCGGGTATTGCCATTCGTCTATTCTCTTTCCCCCTTTCTGTCTTCCTTCCTGTGTCTCCGCCCTCCTACTTATGTTTTTCGTATCCTCCGCTTCCCTGACCCTTCTCTCATCATTAAGTCCTACGAAAGTCCTTCCTCTCCTCTAGCTTTCCCTTGCTCTCGTTCCATCTCCATTTTTTGTTGTCCTCCCAGATTCTTTGGTACCCAATTGTGATTCTCTTTCCTTTCTCTCTCTTCTCCCTTGCTATCTTTCTTATCTCTGTTTGTATCCTTTTTTCCTCTTTGGTGAGATCATCATCTAGAAAACATTCGTGCTTCTGTCCCAGCTCCTTCTTTTTCTTCATTATGTCTCTCTTGGCCTCCCAGCTTCTGCATTTCAACAACCTCCATTTTTTGTCTCCATATCCTAACTCCTGTATTTCTATCATACCCCCTTCTGTCTTGCCTAATTCTTTTATTAGCTTCTCGAATCTCTCCTCTCCTTCCTTGTCGCTTCCTGGCTTCATCTCCTTCACAATTATATTATTTTTCCTTCTCCTTCTCTCTGTCATCTCCATGTTTCTTTCTACCTCTTTTATTTTTCTCAGCCATTCCCCTCTTTCGCTGTTATCTGCATTCTTCAACTCTATCTTCTCTATCCTGACCTCTATCTTTTTAACTCTTTCTTCTATTGCATTTCTCTGCTTCTCCCAAGTTTCTTCGCTCCTCTTCTGTCTCAGCCCCTTGATCTCGTTTTTTATCTCCTCTTTGTCCTTTTTCCTTTCCATCTCTTGTTCCTCCATTTTCCTTAGTATTTCTTTAAACAACTCCTCTGATCCCATATTTCCTTTATTTACCTCTTTCTTCTTAATCTTCGTCGGTGGTGATCTGGTGATCCTATGACTCTCCTTGTTTCCTCGAATTTCTCTAAGATTTCTTTCTCCGCTTTATCCGCTTCCTCGTCCACCTCTTCCCTTTTCCTTTTCTGTAAGTAATCCTTTACTGACCCCAGGCTACCTGTTCTTGTCCTCTGCTTAGCGAGCTCTACCGCTTTTGTTGGCCTGCCTCTTGCTTTTTTCTCCCCCTCCCCTTCTTTCCTCTTTCCTATATCTCCCTGTTGATCACTCTCTATGTCTAGTACCCTCCCTGCCTCCATCCGCCGCTTTTACCCTTAATTATCCCTCCTACTCATTATCTATTCTATGACCGTGCGCGTTTGCCGTCGCCCTCCTATCTATATTCCACTAGTCTATGCTTGTTCTCGTGTTCCCGTCTATCGTTCTGACGGTCCTCTATGTACTCTTACTATCTATGACCGTACCGGCCTCTTCTCTCCTGTCACTTTCCTTACCTTTTCTCCTCTTTCTCGTCTCCTACCCTTCTCCACTCCGTCACCCTCGCCTTCTAGCGCCTCCACTGCACCTTGCACCGGCAATCTCGTCACCTCCAACCCTCCTTGACTCTTGCTATCTCCGCTTCTTTGCCTCTGGCTTGATCACTCCTGTTTCTCTTCGTGCGCACGGCCGCCCAATTAAATCTTTTGTTATTTTTAGGACTACAATCAAAGTCACAAAACTTGCCAACTACAAGCAAGCAAAAAACTGTGCTGATCTAAACGTTGATGAAGATGATTTATTAGGTATATTAGCATTTGTTATTTATTTGAATTAGAATATACTTCTAACATATTTTTTTGATATTTTTTTATATATAGCTTCCGGTAAAAAAAAATTTTATATAAAAACATTTAAATATATACAATCATACATAAAATATGTCCGTACATATTTTCATTCTTTTGTTATTTACTTATTATTTTTCTTGTACATACGAACAGAGATTAAATAAAAGAAAGAAAACATGTATGAACATATTTTATATATGATTATTATGTATAATATGTTTAAATATGTTTTTATATAAAAAATTTTTAACTGGGAGAGTAAAGATAATTATATTCTTATTATATGCTTCAATTTTTTATATTTAAAATTTACATTTTATTTATATGTTTTGATTAGCATAAGTATGTACAATATTTTTATTTATTTACAGTAACTGAAAAGTTTCGCCTATTTGTTATTAGAAAACTGACATCCTTGGAGATAAAAATAAATATAATCAAAACACATCAAAAGTCAATTTTAGAGAAACAGTCAGGTGGTACCTTGAATTTAGAAGAAACAGAAGTCGACATTTTCGAACATCTTCCACTAACAAATGAAAATGAACTTGAAGCGTTAGAAAGCAAGTTAAACAATGACTCAACTTATAGAAAACATATGGTAAGTTATACGCTTGTTCTACATAGAATATTTATGAAAATAATTGTAATTTAATAATATTATACAATTACTGGATAACATAGTAAATGTAAACGTTTGCAACACTAAAAAATAATATAATATAGATAGATATAAATATTAATGTGCAAGATAATTTTATTATTTATAAATATTCTAAAGTTGCATATCACCTTGAGACCTAACATATTAACATTTTGTTATGTAAAAGTTCATTTGTATTAAAAGTTTGCTTTCATAATAGTTTTCTATTTTATTTCTCAAAATTTAAGTTTTTATTAGAGTATATATTTTTATTACAGCATCATACTAACACTAGGCAAAACATCCAACTAATATTAACAGTGTGTAATTATATTTTAGATTAAACAATTGGCTCGAATTATATGCCAAGATATGAAAATGTCGTGCATTCGACTAATGAGACAGATTTTTACAAATCAGTTGGCAATGCAATATAGTTGGTACGGAGCAAAGAAGAAAAATATATTTTCACACTTACAATTGTGTAAAGTTCTAATCATGGGATTGGTGCAGTGCTTTCCCAGTTTCAGGATGGCAAGGGAAGAGTTATTGCTTTTTACAGTCGAGTACTAAACAAGTCAGAAAGAAATTATTGTATAACCCGACGGGAGTTACTTGCCATAGTCGACTCTACGAAATCTTTTCATCATTATTTATATGGACGTAAGTTTTTAATTCGTACTGATCATATTTCTTTACAATGGTTAATGTTTTTTAGAGAATTAGAGGGGCAATTGGCTCGTTGGCTAGAAAAACTTCAGCAATACGAGTTTACCATCTCTTATCGGAAAGGGAAATTACATGGTAACGCTGACGGATTGTCTAAGCGACCTTGTTTAGTAGAAAATTGTGGTTATTGTTTAAAAGTGGAAGCTAAAGAATCTTTAAATGAAGGAGGAGCGGTAGCTCGTATAATCCTTAAAGGAGATGATTTGGAGGAATGGAGAAGGAATCAATTAGAAGATCCAATTGTCTCAATCTTTCTACGTGCAAAAGAGTTAGAAAATCGCCCTCTTCGAAAAGAAATTGCTATGCAGGACGTTTCTGCTAGAATTTACTGGCTATATTGGGATACTTTAGTTTTGAAAAACGGAGTCCTTTTTAAGAGATGAGAATCACCTAATTTAAAGTCATTTACAAGTGAATTTACCGAATTTAGTGGTTGACAGTAATTACTAGCTTCCGGATCATTTTGAAAAGGTGTTGAAATTTCTATCGGACATAAATTAGAGTCACTTTGTAATTGAGAAGGAACTACGAAAGGGTTCAATGCGTGTTTTGTAAAATTTACAAAATCTTTTTTTTTTAAATGATCCTCGCAAATATATTTATTACGACAATTTTCAGTTAGATTGATGCTACAAATCTTTTTCCATAGCACGTTAACGGCTGAGTTTGTGGGGAATCTATAAAAATGTTTATTTTGTACTTTTTCAAGCCCACCTTTGCACCAGTAATACCCATTATTGCATTTAGGAAACTGACAAGAAAATTTCTTGCGAAGAGGCATAATAACAAAAAAATTACATATGATGTAACTGACACTACGAGGAAATAAGAAAATGACCCCAATTTCAAAGAAACGAAATTTCAACAAAAGTATGGAACTCATAATATTTTTAATATTATAGAAAATGACTCGTATGCATGTAAGAAATCGGGACATTACATACCTTACATACTATGTAATAATATATACGAACATCACATTATGTCATCTTGCTTATTTAACCATTCCACGCGAAAATGCCATTATGCAGACAACTCCGCCAACAGAAGACACCATCCTGCATATGTAGATGATCTTTTGCAACTCCTGGAAAATTGTTACAAAAGCATATGAAACCATAATCGTTACAATAATTGTTTACACAAACGTGTCACATAAATGTTGTACATAATTATTTTTGATAATATTGTGTAAATATAACTTACATAAAATAACTGCACCGTTGAAACCATTCTATTGACATGGCAAAAACGTTTTCTTTCCACAAAAAGATTCCTTTCCATGTCAGATATGACCTTTCTACATATTTTATGATAAAGATAGCTGAAATTAAATAGAATTAGAGAATTAGTTGAAAACAATCATATTATTGACACTGGTCAATGTATGCAAAGTACACTTAAATACAATGTTTACTTACTTAAAAAAGTAAGGAGCCACGAACACAAACATTCAAGTTATGTACCATGCCAACGACACGCACACCGACTGCAAGACGATCACGGTCGACTCCGACAAGACGGCGCAGGATTGCGTGAGCAAGGCAATGTTATTGTGGGATGCAGGGAATATTCCGTAAGTCTGCGAATGTTCGAATCGTTCGAGAGTTGCGAGAACAGATCGAGTCGTCCACGGGAGATCCTAGTTGCTTGGAGGATGCGCCGATTATAACGGTGGCGGCTTTGCTGAAGAATTTCTTGAGATTTTTGTTGGATCCTCTCTTGACCTCCCAACTGTTTCCTCTCTGGATTACTAATAAATAGGAATAGAAATAATAAATATAGCGTTATAAGTAATTACGTATTTATAAATTAATCGGCCCTAACCTCAAAAGACGCGATAAAATAATATATATAATATGTACGACACTTTATTCAAACATTTATATTAAGAAATTCATACCATTTAGCGAGTCATCACAATTGCCGAACATCACGTGGAAGTAAACAGTGGATCGAGGAGAAGAATCTTCTTCTTCAGTAACAGTCGCAATACTTTAAAAGTATGTACGTCGGGATGATGGGATTTCATTCGGTTTAGCTTCGGCACAGAACATGCTTCGGTGACAATCGGCACTTCCCGGAAAATGACGTCGTGCGCACGCATGTATTTATCCCTGTTTTCGCTTGCTCTTATCGGCCATATTTGTTTCCACTTTTCGTATATTGGTTTCACCCCTATGGTTGGTCTGCGCGTATCTGTTTGAACACTGACTCAGGCCAACGCGTATACCACGTTCGATAAACATAACCATGTCAATGTCGGTCAGCAGTTCGAAATTGATACACGTATGTTTCAACATAGCGTCCCACGTAAAGCCTGGTAAAGTGTAGTAGTACGCGGGATCAAGTCCGTAACTCGCGACGCAGCTGTCGCGGAAATTTTCAAACACGTCGGCCAACAACAAGACATCGGTTTTTAGGTATAGATCGCAGTATTCGCCCAGGGTTCGAACGGAGAATCGCTGCCATACGTTCGCGGCGTGCGCGTAATCGCTCTCGGATACGGTGTCACCGGTCAAGGAACTGTAAAATGAATCGCGCGGCGGTAAACACGTATCCTCCAGCTTTTCGACGCTGTCCACGTATTCGTATGGAAAGACACATTTTCGCGTCAATAATTTGAAATCGTCGTCGGACAACGTGTAAAAATTTGAACGTATAATTTTTAATTTATTATTATTTAGGAAGGATGCCAATTTTGCGAGTCTCGCGCTCAGAAATTTGTACGAGTCGATGAATCTTAATTTTATATCGTTTCGTGAATCTGATATTTCCGCGGTGTCTTTCACATGTTTAGTAAATGAGATGTACTTTTTCTTTGTTATAGGCAGTACATTAATTTTGCCTTCGAACGCGGCAGCTATCTCCTTGATAATGAAATGCGCGTCGTAGCCCGACAAATTGTGGAATATTACTGGGATGAAGTGTGAATCCTTATAATTCAGATTGCACGTCGAGTGTGCAGGACCTCTGTAACGTCCAGTTAGGTGGCAATGATTGCGCACACGATTATCATTTGGCGTGAATGGTTGTTCGCATATATGACATTGCACCGCGCTGTAGTATGTCTCCCATTCGTCTCGCGTTGGATCTACCATGCATACAATGTTGGACAAGATGCGCCAATCCATTGAATTCCTTGACGAACCACGCGACGCAGTTGTTATCGCGACGAAATCGATACGCTGATAATGAGTCGTCGTACGAGCACTGTACGTAGTATGCTATACTACATACTCGATGATGTTGATAGGCGTACGACGCGTGTTCCGTATCCGGTTGTGTCTTCTGCAGCACACATTCCAGATCGGCGTACACCACAAAGGGAAGTCGCTCTTTCCTGCTGTGGTTCTTGAAGCTGAGCCACTTGTTGTCCTCGCTCGGCAATCGAATTGCGCAGTTGTTTACCTTTCGGCAGTCCACAGTGTAAGACTGCAACTTGTCGCTCGAACTAAAGTAGTGAAGACATCTGCAAAAAAAATTCAATTTTTATATAATTTTTTACACAAAATATAAAATATTTTATATATTTTTTTAAAAGAAGTATAGGTACTTGCCGATCACAAATGTACTTTGTGTGTCCATGTTTATTAATTTGCGAGCTCACAAAGCGGGATAGATGCTTAATTCACGCAAAATGTCCAACATTGCTGTCTCGCGGATCCTGCACGTACAGCAGATTCACGTGTTTATCACTGGTGCGGTCGGTAAGCCGTATTGGAAGAACGTTTGACGTCTTCTTTCCCTCGATCGTATAGACGTTGATGGATATATCGTTGAGTTGTTCAAATTTTTTAATTTGCCTCAACGTCATTGGGAATTCAATGTCTTGTACATTCAGTACCGTTGAATAATGCGGGTACGATGATTCCCGTTCCGAATGTCTTTCAGCTGGATGCAAGGCGGCTACCACTGACCACGCAAAACATGCATTGTCCATAGACAGCACATTGATCTCACCGTATGCTTCGTTTTAATGTCTTTAGGCAATTCCAGGTGACATCCCGCGTGCAAAGGATTGTACTTGTTGACATTCACTGTCAAATTTAGGATTCAAGTCAACGCCCACTCACTGTCGCGTTCCTGGAACTCCTCGAGTTTCGCTAATGTGGGCTCGATAACATGCCGCTCGTACCACTCACGCAAGTGCGATGTACTACACAGTTCTTTGTTATCTGTATTAAAACTCTTATTGTCACGTTTATCACCCGCCACAAACTTCCCGTTGAACGAGGTGTTCACTTTGACACAGTTATGTTTTTTTATAATGTCTCGCACTCGCTTGCACACTACGCTGCAGGCGTCTTCCAAAAACTGTCGCGGTTCTATATGGTCTATATTAATTACCGCACCGGTCATTATCCGCTTTTCGAAAGCGGCGTTGATTTCTCGCCATACGAGTTCTGCCGCGCGCGTGTCGCCACTGTTACCGGCGTTCACGTAATCGCCACCGCTATGGATAAATTGTCTTTTTAATCGCGACTTTGCACCCTCGAGTCGCGCGATTCTGGCAACCAACGATTGCCTCTGCCCGATCGTTGGATCGTTGGAGAGCCGCTGACGTTTAGCACTACAGCGTGTCTCGAGCTGCTCGATGAATTCCACGCATTGCAGAGCCCATGTGAAATATTCACCCAAAGTAGCGACTTGGTCGGACAGCTCCAACAGATCGCGTTCGGTTTGCTCGTATTGCTCCATGTTTTATCTATTTAGCACAAAGACAAGCACCGTTTCTTCTTGCTCACTGTTGTAAAAAACAAAATTGTTCACGTCGCGAAAGCTAATGTTTGTTTCGTTGACATTCGCCGCAATCTTTAATCATCGGAGCGGGACCGTCAATGTGCGTTCGCTGCCACGGTTGGTTGTAATGTTCGTCACAGCGACGATAAGTCTGCACCTCCAAATCCGCCTTTATATGCTCCGGAAGCTTGTCCCACACGTAGTAAATGTGATCGCCGCACATTTGCAGCAAAACGGTTTTTGGCACGAATTGTAACTGTTCGGCGCTAAAATCGCGAATGTCCGAAGGCCTCGACAGCAGGACGAACATCCACTGCGAGGTAGACGTGACATGCATCACAGATTCATCATCACCCATTTCGGCTTTGGTTGACGAAATCTCGGATACATCCATACTCTGCGAACCATTATTCTGCAGATCTGCATTTTCGTCATGCGAGAATTCTTCGCCTATCTCCTTTGGTCGGTAACACACTTCCTTATCGAATTCGCTCTGGCTCGGTATAGAAATATCATCCATTGCCTGTGGTTGCTTCAGAGGAGAGCCACTAATGGCAAAATCCTGCAAGAAGCCCCTGGGACCCATTAACGATGGTGACAACGGCACAAATTCGGCTGCTTCCGGATTCAATTGGAAATCCATGTTATCCTGTTCTGTTTTCTCTTTCTGTAGATCTAGGAGAATCCGTTGCGATTGAGTGATATAAAGATTCTCTTTTACAGAGCATTCGCACATGATAATGTTTGATCATGCAATAACGAAAAAACTGCGATACTCTTCGATCGATGTATCACTCTAAAAAAATCTGGCTACTGCGGCTCGACGCGCCCTCATTATGTACCCTTTGCTCTCTCTCTCTCACTCCAACTAATTTTTTGAAAGATTTTTTCTTTTGTCTCGCGTACTACGTCGTAAAAATAGCGCAAATTTGTTTAGTCTACGCGATAACACCCCCTTTTCCTAGAAAAATATTGTTTACAACGAACATGTCCCGACAGGTTCGATGTGTTATCGGGTCGATCATCGTGTCGATGCTGTCATTTCTCCTTTTGTCTTTTCACGTACTGCGTAGATGGATTGTTTTTTTAAGTATAAATCTTACTATATTTTCCTCGCACGCATTTCTATTCGAGCCGTATATGCGACGTCCGCCGGAGCATCGGCTGCGTGAATTTACATTCAAAATATCACATATCATAACTTAGATTAAAAGCGAGGCGTCAATGTTCCGATGAACGTCGGCGCTCGTCTTTGTCTCGCCTTTGTAGCGCGAGACGTATTGCGACTATCAGTTTTATACATCGCCATTATATTTTTCTCTGGCGACTTCTACAACCGTCATTGCGTTCAGTATCGTCGAGCCGCAGTAGCGCGAGTACTGACCGAGCGATCGGAGTCGTTTTATTTGTGATTTTAATTATGAGATGTTTAATGTGTGACCGTTTTTTTGCACCATCGACGTGTGACTCTTGTTGGCGCACCTACTGGTTGCGCGCCGCTCGCGCGGGTGCCGTGCGTGTGGGCGTCGCGCCTAGTGCGCGAATTGCTGCAAATTTGGGCCCGGGGCCGGCGTCGCCCCCTCCCTCTTACGCTGAAGCGATGATCACGCCTCGTGGGATGCCTGACGACCTACAAGTTTCGGTGGATGTGACCACCGGTCGACGAGTAGTTCGCCGTGTCTAAGGTGAGTTTTCCGACAAGTTCGATGCGCAGCCTAGCTCACCGCGAACGAGGACGTAACCCGCGACCGGCGCGACGCGCACCTCCCCGCGCGGACCCACGGCGCGACTCGAACCCCCCCCCCCCCGCGGACCCGCGGCGGCGGCGGCGGCGGCGGCGGCGGCGGCGGCGCTGACCCGCGGAACGGACCCGCGGCGCGGGTGAGTCATCCCCGGTGAGTCACCACCGGTGAGTCACCACCGGTGAATCATCCCGGGGGTATGCCAAGGTCACCGCCCCTCCCCCTCACCCCCCGCGTAATCCATTATCCTTGAAATCCGATAGCCCCTCCCCTTTACCCTCTCGTAATACGATATCCTTGAAATCCGATACCCCCCTCCCCCTCACCCCCTCGTAATACGATATCCTTGAAATCCGATCCCCGCCCCTCCCCCTCCCCCTCCCCCTCACCCCGCGTAATCCGATACCCTTTTTCCCTCACCCCTCTTCGGAGCCCCCGGGGCAGAATCGGCTTATAACAACTACTGGAGTGACCCCTTACGAAGGGGCTGCGACTGGGAAGCATGCGGTCGCAAGGTCGGTCTCAGGGCCGGCACCAGGTTCGTTGGATCCGCCGGGTTAGAAGGGAGAACAACACTCGCAAGATTCTTGTAGCAGTGGCGTTTAATTAAATAGATATTTCTTGAATACACGATATTCTCTTAATTCACTACCCTGACTTGCGGGCGTAATAATAAGTATACGGACTAACGCGGTTTATGCTCTGATTGTTGACTGCCCGTCGCTTATCGGCCGCTTATGCGGGCCTTTTGTCGCTCGGAGTTGCTTCCTCGTTGTCGACTCAGCTGTCAGCGCTTTTGCTTCCGGGCTCGGGTCAGTAGCCTGGTCACCTGGTGAAGCACGGGAATGCCACTTCAGGTGTATTTGGCAATAGCCGGAACTTGCGCTGGCAACTTGGTGTCGCAACCAGGCCAACACTCGACTTCCGTCTTATAACATCTCTTCCCCCGTGGAAAAAGAAAAACTGAGGTATGAAGTTTTTTGTTAATATTTGTTTTATACAGGGTATTATTTTCTTTTTCCATGGAAGTTACATTATTTGGTATTCTACTTTCCCAGTTGCATGCGAAAGTCGCGTCGCGTGTTCTTCTTCGTTCTCTTTTTTATTATCCATGTGACAGTAATTCCGATTCCTATTATAATTACAACTATGGACACGGAGCCCACGGGATATATTACATTTTTATTAGATAAAAGGCTGACTTGGTTGTTTTCTAATTCCTCGTTTATTTCCTCTTTTTTTTGACGCGGGAAAATCTTTTACTACTTACTGAGATTCCAAGCCAAAGCCGAAGCCCGGTTTGTCCAGTAACCTCCTCTGTGAAGAAGAGGAGGAAGACCCTCGCCTCCGGGGAGAGCGAGGAGAGTGTCGGATTTTTACCGGCTAAAACCCCGCGGGTATCCTGCACGGCGCGTTTTTCCAATGAGAGGGGGTTCCGGGAAACGCACTGATTCATCCGGAACACTCTCCGTGCCACGCCCGATAGCTGGGCGCCTATCCCGGGGCGATTGTGCCCCGTGGTCTTGATAAAAACCTAACTCCACGTGGCGGGTTGAAGGGATACCAACCCCAACCCGCCACCCCTCACGTTGGGGGTTATCGCGACGGACGCGCGGTTACCCCGCCCGCACGCCCGTGCCCCCCCGTTTGTTCTCCTTCATCATGTAGACCGGACTAACTCCTCGCGTATCCGATGTCGCCCCCTAAGTGGAGGGTGAAAGCCGGCATAAGGGAGGAGGAGGACAAAGCCGCCGGATAGCGGACGCGGTGCTCTCACCTCTAAGAAGTGGGGAGCAGGCCTCGAATCAAGGTCGTAAGGCCCACAGCAACCACGGCGCCCCTGTTGGCGGATGTCCATCCCCCGCTCCCTACTGTCATCCATCCTCCTCAGTAGAGGAAGACGAGAGGACGGCGGCTGCCGCATAGTCGCGGCTGCCGCGGTTCCTCCTCGTAGCTATCGCTGTCCGTCTCCGTCGAACGGGGGGCGGTAGCAACGGAGGGGACGACGCCATCCACGCGACGACGCAAAGCGTACCGGCGCTGTGGTGGGGGCGACTGTTGTCTCCGATCCCTCGTCCTATCATTGTCGCTCTGACGATGACGTTGTCGTCGCGGCGATAGTATAGTAGTGGCGGCGGTGATGGTTGTTTACTGAAATTGAGGGCTGCCTTAACTTTTGCCCACTCAGCCCACTTAGTAGCGACGCTGGCGATTTAGTGGTTCTCATTCCAAGACATTTTATCACAGGAGGCCCAATAATTGCACCTCCGGAGCTCTTCACGAAGGAAGACCCCTCGTCTCTGACTTTACGATGAAAACGAATCAGCGCCATGAGAAATCTGTTTTGGGATAGATGGCGAAAGGAAACCTTCAATCAGATACAACAGAAAAATAAGTGGCTGCAACCCGATCGGTCCTTACGAGTGGACGACATCGTGTTGATCAAAGACGAGAGTGTACCACCAACCAAATAGCCCCTGGGCCGAATTACTCAACTACACCCAGGCGCCGACAGACTGACGAGAGTCGTAATTATTAAAACTGCAGCTTCTGAATTCCAGAGACCAATAGTTAAGGTTGTTCGGCTTCCGGTACACGAGGACACGATGGCAAGATATGCAGTCTTTTTTCGGACTGGTTGCTTCCCGCCCATCAAGGCGGGCGGCCATCAATAGAGAAAAAATCATTACGTTCTTTTTGTTATAAGCGTTGTCGCGGCAAGTGGTAGGCTATTATGTAAACCGAGGTAAAACGGTGAGATTATTTTATTCCTTATATCCCTCTAAATTAGTTAATATATTATGAAATTGTTAGTGTCTGACAAAATCACATATTGCGAATTTTGTTGTATTTCTGCGAGATACACTTCGTTGCTGCGAGCAACGAACCGAGCGGGATGTTCACACATAAAAGTGAGTTTCTAGCCGGTATATACTAATCGCGAGACTCTTACTCCCACTATGTATCGATTGACGCGCACGTCGATCTAGCGAACCCGCACCGATAAATTCGGGAGCAGAGTAGAGTGATTTGAGTATGTGTATCGAGAGCACGTTAGAAAACCGTGACATCGTTCGATTAAAATAAACTTGTTAATTAAATAAATATTCGGTGTAAATCATTGCACGCTCCAGACCACAGACCTTTCTCACGAGCAGTGGCGAAAAATATAACTCGGAATCCTACACATAACGCAGAACGAGTAACAACTTCTCTTTAACAAAAGTATATCACAAAATTACGTTAATTACTAATTTGTGGGATATGAAAGCTCACAAATAGCTTATAATTTTGCGCTATCTGCAAAGTAAGGGGACCAGCTCAACAGGGGTGGAACAATGCGACGGGAGTAAAAAAAGCAGCGCCAAGTTTTTTTACGAGAAAAATTTATTTATTTTATTTTAATTAAATATTTTTATTTTGTAATGTTACCTCTTAAATTCTTTGTAATTAAAATGATTCTTTGTAATATTATAATTTTATTAAGAAAAATTAAGAAGCTATTACCACTTAAATTGAAATAGAAAGACACTTGAATGGGAACACAAAGATATGTACCACTTGGATTTTATTTTTTGAAAGTAGTTAGAGTTATAGAGTCGGCCACCGAGAAACACTCGATGGAGACAGAGAGCGGATTCTCTACCCTGGCAATGAGCTTGTTCAAAGGGCTTGATCGACAGTGAGGAATCCGCCGAGATGCACTCGGCGGAGACAGAGAACGAATCTTCTACCCCGGCTGATAGCTAGGCTCAGGATTCAACGGAGATGATCGGTATGATCTGGTGCTGGATCACGGCGGAATCTCATAATTATTAACTATCTGCGGGTTTATATACCCCGCGGATAGGCGACGCTAGTAGTGGGGAATGATACCGGCGCACGCGAGCGTCGGGTTTATACAACGTGGTCCGGAGATGCCCGACGTCGCGATCGCGCTCGGCAGTGTTCGGGCGACGTTGGCTTCGCTCGGCTTTTGAGCCGGTGCCGCGGATCGCGAGTTCGTTAGGACGATTCTAACAATACAATGTTTTAAAAAAAGAAGGTGGGCACACCGTGCCCGGTCCTCGCCCGGCGGATGGTCAGCCGGGCGGCATTGGCTTGTCGTTTAGGCGGAACGATGCGTATTTTCCGGGGCGCATCGTTACAAGTTAATATAGAATAACGGCACGCTCTTTGATTTCTTTAAAATTTTCAAATTTTGTGTATTTTGGATAGTAAAAAAGATTCTCAGAAGGAAAATTGTCGTTCATGTTTTGTTTGTTTATACTTAATATCTACTTAAAATATCACAATATGTCGGTAAGTAAAGAAATAACAATTTATGAATAGTGTTCCTTAAAGACCACGCACTAACTACATAACGTTATTCCTTATCAAAAATTGAGTCAAAAAGTCCCGAACCATTTTTTTCCATAATACTTTACCAAGCTGTAATTATTGAGTAAAGTCAATCCAATCAGCGCCGACCTTTAGCCGGGCGCACGTCAGTGAGCCACGCACCTGGTAGTGTGCGTGAGCGCTCCGCCGCTACGTTCAGCGCTACGCGGCGGCGGGGCGCGGCCCGGCCGCGGCGGTGCTTTGTCTTTGCGCACATCGCGTGGAATATTCTTATACGCATCGTAATAATAAAAATAATTTTTTCTTGCACTAAGAATTACATGTTACTTCTGTCAGAAGTACCTTTTTACAGAAAATTTCGATAAACTTTTGCCAAGACATAAACCATCTTCAACACACAAAGATTTAAACAAATACAAAAAAATAAACTGTGTAATTTGCAAAAATTATTTTCTAAACAATCCGTTTTGTTAGATATTTCTGCGTTAATTGAAATTAAAATTTAAAACATAGCACTTATTCAATCTTTCTACGAGATTCACCTAGTTACTCAGAAGTAATAAACTTTTTAAAAGAAATAACAATTAGATATTTAAATAATCTTATGCTTAAAAGAAAATACGTAAAGCGTATTAAAAAATAAAGAAAAATTTCTTCCTTTATAAGAAAATGATTTATCTTAAATCAAGAATAACGCTTCTCAGATGTACAATTTGAAACTTAAAGTAAATGAGAGCAAAACGCCGATTTTATAGCGAATAATAAGTCGCTCATTTGCTGCAACAATGACAAAACTCAAAAATCGCTCTTTTTAAGTTATTCGTACAAGGAAAAAACACAGTTAAATCACAGTTAAATCGGTTTCACGAACTCACCCGAGAGAACAGTTGTGTCGCTATTGTGCCAAATCATTTAGTGAATTATGTAGGTTGCATTACTGTCTTATCTCAGTCAATCTCAGTTGTCATTTTTTCGTGTAGTAAGAACATCGTAAAAGTTGCAAAAAGAGTAACTTGCCAATATGGCATTTTAAAATTCTCATAGAAAGTTATAACAATTCAAAACTTTAAAACGTATCTCCTGAAAAATCACAATTTTTTAGTTATGTCACTGTTGCAGCAAATGGGCGAATAAATAATAACACATTTAATAATTTAAAACAAAATACAATTCAAATGTATCGTATTTCGGTCTTAGTTTAGCCTTTCTTCAGTATAATATTTCGCAATTATCTTAAGTCTAATCGTCAACAACGCATAAATAAAAATAAAATGTAGTCATATTCGTAAAACATAGGTCGGCAGTGTAGTTGTTAGAAAAAGTTGAACATAAAGCAAATCACGTGAATAACTGCTGCTTTTTAAATAAAATGAGATTACAATGTTAGCTGCAATTCGTATAAGTTTTTTTCATAAAGATGTAAAATTCACTTACCAGACGGTCAATCTCGTGATAATCTACTGTGTCTGGTTTCAGTAACGAAACAATGCTTATGAGTTAACATCAACGCACGGCCTATGAAGCCCTAGACTCAAGCGCAAGGTGAAATGAGTACAGACAAATATCATGAAACATTATAATATAATACATAATATGTACAATAAAATAACACTATTAAATGAATAAAAATAAATTAACAAATAAAACAGACTACAGATGTCAATTGTGTGGAAGTCTCTCGACACAATAAAAGAATAATAATCATTAAAAAGATTTTTTATTTATCAATTTATTTCATTTTGTGCTTGATTCTAGTCCTTCAGTTTGCGCGTTGATGTTAACTCATAAGCATTGTTTCGTTACTGAAACCAGACACAGTAGATTATCACGAGATTGACCGTCTGGTAAGTGAATTTTACATCTTTATGAAAAAAACTTATACGAATTGCAGCTAACATTGTAATCTCATTTTATTTAAAAAGCAGCAGTTATTCACGTGATTTGCTTTATGTTCAACTTTTTCTAACAACTACACTGCCGACCTATGTTTTACGAATATGACTACATTTTATTTTTATTTATGCGTTGTTGACGATTAGACTTAAGATAATTGCGAAATATTATACTGAAGAAATGCTAAACAGACCGAAATACGATACATTTGAATTGTATTTTGTTTTAAATTATTAAATGTGTTATTATTTATTCGCCCATTTGCTGCAACAGTGACATAACTAAAAAATTGTGATTTTTCAGGAGATACGTTTTAAAGTTTTGAATTGTTATAACTTTCTATGAGAATTTTAAAATGCCATATTGGCAAGTTACTCTTTTTGCAACTTTTACGATGTTCTCACTACACGAAAAAATGACAACTGAGATTGACTGAGATAAGACAATAATGCAACCTACATAATTCACTAAATGATTTGGCACAATAGCGACACAACTGTTCTCTCAAGTAAGTTCGTGAAACCGATTTAACTGTGTTTTTTCCTTGTACGAATAACTTAAAAAGAGCGTGTTCAAAATTCCGTTCACGTAACACCATCCGCTCAGATGGCAGCATCGACCGGACACGACCGGCCGGAGCAACGCGGCAGGTTGCGCAAGCACGGGCGCGCTCGTCGCCGTCTTCTTCCTCGCGATAGACACTGTCGTACTAATGGCCGCGCATTGACCTGACGTGCGACGAGTGCTTTCACTTACTTGAGGATTACTTTTGAATGAAGTGTCTATCAAAGTGACCGAAGGTGCCTAGAGACTCTCTTACCGTGTAAAGCGACTGCTCATTTAGCTCAAATCAGGTGCATCAACATGACGACTCAGACTCACACGGACGCGAGTGCCGACCGCCACGTGTCACACCGGCTCACGGGCAACTCACCACAAGGACAGGCAATTAGTACAATTGTCTCGCCCGCTCACAGACATTATAACGGACCTCTCATTAATACGCCGCTCATCAAATCTCAGGTCAGATGTATATTTTTGACGGATTAAAGACGGCTCAGACTGTGGTCTGAGTTACACATAAAAGTGCCAGAGTAATTAATTAACACCTTCCACGCGCGTCCTTCTCATCCCGCTTCCATCGTCGGGAAATACAGCGATTTCGCAAACATTTGGTCCTTCGAGCCGGATGTGTGGAAATTAAAAATGTAACTCAGACACAGATCATGTGAACCGGGCATGCCCTTACGACATGCCACGTGGACATTATCGCGCTTCCGCGAGTGAAACACAGACATTCTCACGCGCGCTCGCGAGTGTTACACAAACATGTTCACGCGCTCTCGCGAGTGTCATATAGACATCATCACGTGCTCAATACATGACCTTAACGACTCTCGATTCACATAGTGTTTTTCTCACGCTTCTCTCGAACGTTCTCGTCTCGTGCAGTATTTCTTACACGTGTCTCGACATTTCTCAGGTCTCTTATCGTGCGCAGCATAGGAACGGCTCATCATGACGGATTCCCCCAAAACCGCTACGGGCGGAAAGACCCCGCCATTGCTTGATCTGCCGGAAGATAAGCGTACATCAGAGCGACACACTTCACCGGCGCGTTTGTCCGCTGAGCTCACGCTGAAGGTGCAGACGCAGATGAATCGCATGTCAACGATACGGGCCATTGGCCAAACGTTGCCAGCTAGCGCGGATGACACGACAGTCGATGAAGTCCTCCAGATATCGATCCAGCTCGAGGAAGTGCACAAGGCGTTCCTGAAAGAACATGCTTATTTTGAGGTCTCATGGCCGGCGGCGCTCATTGCTCATGAGTACTTCTCAAAAAACGCCTTTGCCTTGGAGGCGCAAGAGTGCATGGCGGTTCGTCGTTCTCTGGCCAAACTCAAGGGCGCGTTGGCGGAGAGGCTCACTCCGAAGACAGCGTCTGAAACGGCGCCATCCTCACAGTCTCAATCAAGACTGCCAGACATCAACATTCCGGATTTTGAGGGCGTGTACGAGACATGGCCCACATATCGGGATCTCTTCAAGGCTGTCATTTGTGACAGCCCACGGCTCACCGACGTGGAAAAGCTCCACTATCTGCGGCTCTCATTAAAGGGTCCGCCTGCTCAGCTCATTTCCGGATTGCCTCTCACCGCCGACTCACTCAAACCATCCTGGGAGATGCTCGTCGATCGGTACGAAAACAAGCGCCTGCTCATTCAATCGTATCTTAACCAGCTCTTTGCCAGCTCAACACCGGTGCAAAAGAACGCCGCAGCATTGGATAAACTGCTCACCACATTCAAGGAAGGAATCAAGGGCCTTCAAGCCTTCGGCGTCTCACAAGACCTTGGCGACTGCATCCTGGTGTACCAGCTGTCCAGGCAGTTAGATCGCCAGACAAAGGAGCAGTGGGAGACATCCCTAGGAGCCAAGCGCGAGTATCCAAAGTTTGAGCAGCTCGAGCAGTTTCTCACCTCTCGAGCACGAGCACTCGAGAGAATAGAGTCCACGGCCAGCTCGGGAAGCGCGGCAGTCTCAACGTCGAGGCGTCCCTCGACAGCTCAACATGCGGCAGTTCAACCAGCCCGCACGGAACCATCTGACAGCTCAACGGTCTATCCGTGCGATTGTTGCAACGGCACTTTATTGTGACGTGCACAAAATTTAGGGACCTCTCACCGGGCGATCGACAAAAAATAGTCATCTCACGGAGGCTGTGTTACAACTGCCTCGGCCGCCACAATGTCCGCTCATGCAAGAGCTCAAGAGGGTGCAAGAAATGCACCAATCGGCACCACACAATGCTGCATGAGACTCATCAGGCGAACTCATTAACGAAGCCAACCACCAGCTCAGCTGCGACAGCTCAATAGGAAGATGGTGCAATCGTTGCTCACTTTTCTTTGACCCGCTCATCACACTCAACATTACTTGCTACGGCCCTGGCTCAGATCCGCTCATCAGTTAATACGCAGCGCGTACGACTTCTCATTGATTCAGGTTCAGAACTTACCTTTGTTTCAGAATCTCTCATTCGCCAGCTCAACATCACTCGTCATCATTCCGTCATTCTCATCACTGGAATTGGTGGCGGAAGAGCGACGCAAACTCGAGGAGTTGCATTGCTAACGCTCCGCTCACTTCACTCAAGAACAGACGTCATTATTCAAGCTCACATTCTGCAGACGTTAACAAACATCCTGCCATCCTTCAACGCTGCACCACAGGAATGGCCGCATCTCACCAAGTTGACCTTGGCTGATTCAGATTTCTTAACACCACGGCCAGTGGATATCATCATTGAAGCGGACTCATATGGACAGATCATCAAGCCTAACATCATCAAACAAGATCCATTGATGCCAATTGCACAACTCTCAATTTTTTGATGGCTCGTTCTCGGACCGGTCAATACATCATCATCGTCAGTTGCTACCGTGCATCATGCCTCGATTCAAGAGGGAGTAGATGCTCTCGACGAGTTGCTAGCAAAATTCTGGACACAAGAAGAAGTACCTACAACCAACCATCACGAGCTTACTCCTGACGAACAAAGATGTGAAGAATATTTCAAGAGCACGGTTTCGCGGGACTCAACAGATCGATACACAGTGCGAATTCCATTAAAGTCATCACCTGATACTCTTGGTGATTCGTATCTTACTGCACATCGATGTTTGAAAAGCTTGCTACGAAGACTCTCACGAGATGACAACTATCGACGTCTGTATCATCAGTTCATACAGAGTATCGAGATCTCAATCACATGAAGAAGGCATCACCCGTTTCCAGTCAGCACACCCAATACTATTTGCCACATCACGGAGTGCTCAGACCAGACAGTGCAACCACAAAATTACGTGTGGTATTCAATGGCTCGAGTGCATCTACATCCGGCCGCTCACTTAATGATCTCATGCACACGGGAGCCAAGTTGCATTTAGACGTCAGCGATGTTCTACTCTGGATTCGACAATTTCGACACTTAGTTGCCACTGACATTACAAAAATGTATAGGCAGATCAACGTGCATGAAAATGACTGGAATTTACAGCGGATTCTCTGGATAGACGAACTGCTCAATGAAGTGTCATATCATCTAACCACAGTCACGTATGGTACGAAGGCTGCCCCATTCTTGGCGGTACGAACACTGCTGCAATTGGTGGAAGATGAAGGCCACAAATTTCCCCTCGCAGTGCCGTCCATCCTTCAAGGTCGATACGTCGACGACATCTTTGGAGGCGCTGACACTGTCCAACAGCTAATTAAAATTGCATTGCAGCTACAGAACTTGTGCATGGCGGGCGGTTTTCCATTGGCCAAGTGGCACGCGACTCATCCAGACGTGCTCACTGCGATAGAAGCAGATAAGGACCAGGGCTCACAAATTGCATTTGACGATTGCGAAACCAAAATACTCGGATTAAGATGGCTTCCTCAAAAGGATTCATTTACATTCTCAACAAAGATCTCGTCGCACACCGATCATCTCACAAAACGCCTCGTTTTGTCTGAAGTGGCTCAGATATTCGATCCACTAGGCTTTGCATCACCAGTAGTGATCAAGGCGAAGATGCTCTTGCAGGAGCTTTGGCTTCATAAGCTCCAATGGGATGAACCACTGCCATCCCAGCTCTCATCACGGTGGCTCACTATCAGAAAAGAACTCACCAGCTTGCGCAAGATCTCAATACCTCGGTGGTACAACACATGGAGTACCTCGTCAGTGGAATTTCACGGCTTTTCTGATGCTTCTCAATTCGCAATGGCTGCAGTCGTATATATCACCGTCCACGGCTCGAATGGCGCCACGATTTCATTGGTGTGCTCCAAAACTAAGGTAGCACCGCTCAAGCGACTCACCATCCCGAGACTTGAACTCACCGCAGCATTGCTGCTCTCAAGACTCATGCATCGCGCTGGAAGGAATTTGTAAGAAACCGAGTTACTCAGATTCAAGAGCTCACGGAAAAGGCTCACTGGAAATACGTACCTGGCACATCCAACCCAGCCGACTGCGCATCACGGGGATTGACTACATCTCAACTCCAAAGCCACTCATTATGGTGGACGGGACCACCGTCGATTTTCAATCCTGAAACATGGCCATCTCAACCCGCGCTTTCGGACGAGTGGAGTGCACTTGAGGCTCGTCCTGGCATTGCGCTATTTGCAGCTGCATCTCACACGGACTACCACTGGGACCTCATTTATAGGTACTCAACTTTCAATAAATTATTGAAAATAACAGCTCTTTGTTTCAGGTTCATATCGCTTCTGAGAAAGCGCCGATATAAGTCACTGGACTTGCACTCAGCTTTGGAGGAGGCCAGACTATTCTGGATTAAGGCTACTCAAGCGGCATACTTCACGCACGAGATCAAAATGCTCACGGCCAATTCGAGACTACCAACTACTCACGCATTCAGTCGATTGACTGCGTACATCGATGCTCAAGGGATTATCCGAGTTGGCGGCCGCCTCAACCAATCAGCACTAGCTCAAGACAACAAGCATCAGGCAATTTTACCTCGCCACTCACGGTTCTCAACCTTAATCATCGCCCACGCCCATTGGCGTACCCTGCATGGAGGAACACAGCTGACATTGGTTCATGTCAGGCAACAATACTGGATCATCGGTGGACGGGCTCCGGTGAAGTCTCATATCTTACGGTGTGTCGTGTGTGCTCGGCAGAGGGGAATCCGTGCTCATCAACTGATGGGTTAACTACCTCTCTCTCGGGTCACGCCGGCACGTGCATTCACTCATACAGGAGTCGACTACGCCGGACCGCTCACCATCAAGACATGGAAGGGACGAGGTGCGAAAACATACAAGGGATGGATCTGCGTGTTCGTCTGTTTATCCACCTCCGCAACTCACCTTGAAGTAGTCAGTGACTACTCATCAGAAGGATTCATCGCAGCCTTCCGAAGATTTTCAGCGAGAAGGGGAATTGCTCAGACCATGCGCTCAGATTGCGGGACAACTTTCATTGGAGCAGACGCCGCGCTCAAGAAAATGTTTCTCCAAGGCTCTCAAGAACATCAACGGATTGCTCAAGTTCTACACCTTGACGGCACAAGATGGGAGTTCAACCCACCAGGCGCTCCACACATGGGGGGCAAGTGGGAGGCAGTGGTAAAGTCTGTGAAATTTCACCTGAGACGGACTATCGGGGAGACTCTACTCACGACGGAAGAACTCACCACGTTGCTTACACAAATTGAGGCCATTCTCAACTCGCGGCCTTTAGAACCGTTGAGTGACGACCCTGAAGACGTTTCAGCGCTCACCTCAGGTCATTTTCTCATTGGAGTTCCACTAACAACCATACCCGAACCATCTCTCATTGACCTGGCAACCTCACGATTATCTCGGTGGCAGCTCATCCAGCAGCATGTTCAACAATTTTGGACACAATGGTCGGCTCATTATCTGCAACGCCAGCAGGCGATATCCAAGTGGCATCATCCTAACAACAACATCAAGGTGGGGTCCATCGTGCTGCTTACCGACGAACGCTCTCCACCGTGCAAGTGGCCACTCGCCAGAGTAACGGAACTGCACCCCGGCAAGGATGGACTCACTAGGGTGGTTACCCTTAAAACAGCCACCACGATACTCACTCGGCCAGTTGCCAAGCTTGCCATACTGCCTGTCTCAGAATAAAGGATGGATCAAGAGTAAGGAATCATCAACCATGTTGCTGATGGCGGGCGGAATGTTCGAGATTCCGTTCACGTTACACCATCCGCTCAGATGGCAGCATCGACCGGACACGACCGGCCGGAGCAACGCGGCAGGTTGCGCAAGCACGGGCGCGCTCGTCGCCGTCTTCTTCCTCGCGATATACACAGTCGTACTAATGGCCGCGCATTGACCTGACGTGCGACGAGTGCTCTTACTCACTTGAGGATTACTTTCGAATGAAGTGCCTATCAGAGTGACCGAAGGTGCCTAGAGACTCTCTTACAATGTAAAGCGATTGCTCATCTAGCTCAAATCAGGTGCATCAACACGACGACTCAGACTCACACGGGCGCGAGTGCCGACCGCCACGTGTCACACCGGCTCACGGGCAACTCACCACAAGGACAGGCAATTAGTACAATTGTCTCGCCCGCTCACAGACATTATAACGGACCTCTCATTAATACGCCGCTCATCAAATCTCAGGTCAGATGTATATTTTTGACGGATTAAAGACGGCTCAGACTGTGGTCTGAGTTACACATAAAAGTGCCAGAGTAATTAATTAACACCTTCCACGCGCGTCCTTCTCATCCCGCTTCCATCGTCGGGAAATACAGCGATTTCGCAAACAGAGCGATTTTTTAGTTTTGTTGACTTATTGATTTGTTGACTTATTGTTGACTTATTATTCGCTATAAAATCGGCGTTTTGCTCTCATTCACTTTAAGTTTCAAATTGTACATCTGAGAAGCGTTATTCTTGATTTAAGATAAATCGTTTTCTTATAAAGGAAGAAATTTTTCTTTATTTTTTAATACGCTTTACGTATTTTCTTTTAAGCATAAGATTATTTAAATATCTAATAGTTATTTCTCTTAAAAAGTTTATTACTTCTGAGTAACTAGGTGAATCTCGTAGAAATATTGAATAAGTGCTATGTTTTAAAATTTAATTTTAATTAACGCAGAGATATCTAACGAAACGGATTGTTTAGAAAATAATTTTTGTAAAATACACAGTTTATTTTTTTGTATTTGTTTAAATCTTTGTGTGTTGAAGATGGTTTATGTCTTGGCGAGAGTTCATCGAAATCTTTTGTAAGAAGGTACTTCTGACAGAAGTAACATGTAATTCTTAGAGCAAGAAAAAATTATTTCTATTATTACGATGCGTATAAGAATATTCCACGCGACGTGCGCGAAGACAAAGCACCGCCGCGGCCGGGCCGCGCGCCGCCGCCGCGTAGCGTTGAACGTAGCGGCGGAGCGCTCACGCACACTACCAGGCGCGTGGCTCACTGACGTGCGCCCGGCTAAAGGTCGGCGCTGATTGGATTGACTTTACTCAATAATTACAGCTTGGTAAAGTATTATGGAAAAAAATGGTTCGGGACTTTTCGACTCAATTTTTGATAAGGAATAACGCTATGTAGTTAGTGTGTGGTCTTTAAGGAACACCCTGTATACATATCTATATTTCGCTTCTTACTATTAAATCATATGTTACTTACAACTTTACTCAATTATATATTTTAAAATTATAATCTATGTTAAAGCAGAGAATAGTAGAAATACAGCTAGGTTATTCTCTGCTTTAACCAAAAGCACAAACTGTTGTCTGCTTTAATTGTGATCCTTTAAATTTTCATCCCAAAACATTTTTCAAATAAAGAGCCATGTATTTGTATTATAATTACATCTTAAACTGCAAGCAAGGACTGTTATTAATTTGTTCTACTGAATATAATATATCAGACAACTATATTGAAGTTGTAAATAACATAATATGATCTAATTGAAATAAGAAGTAAAATAAGTATCCATAAATTATCGTTTCAATTATCATTTTTTTACTTACTGACTATTAGTCTTTTTTGACTTACTGAGTATTATTAATTAGAAACAAACAGAACATGAGCGATGATTTTCCTGCACAGAATCTTTTTTACTACACAAAATACATAAAATTTGTAAATTTTAAAGGAAATCGATCAAAGAGGGTACTATATTATACTATATATTTACTATATATTATAATTTACTATATTATAATATTATAATTTATAAATTTATAATATTATTATTCATAATATTATTAGATATTTATAATAGAATAAATAATTATAATATTATATTATAATATATATTATAATATTATTTATAAATTTATAATATTATAAATTATAATTTACTATATATTTACTATATATTATAATATATCTATATTACTATATATTTACTATAAAATTTATTTTGTTATTTCTAATTTTGTGAATAATTAATATTTTCAGACATCATGGTATAAAATCAACGTCTATCATAATAATAAATAATAATGGACTCGATGCAACTAATTAGCATAATTGCCTACAATACAAATTGCGCTACAGATCACTTTCTCGTTCTCTTCAACTTTTACAATTTATAAAACAGCATATACGTACAGGCGCGTCATTACCGCCCTGGTGGCCATGGTCAAAACCAGGCCTCATTGTAGTCTAGGCATGAAATTCCATGTCTCAAATTTACAAGTAAAAAGTAAAATAATTTTTCCCGAAAAAAAAATTTTTTTAATTTTATTTACAAAAACTTTTTTGAAATTTGCCCTGTTGAAATTATAGCTGCGGCCGGTCTGCGCGTGCGTGTGCAGATTACTGCACGACTCCTACCGACGCGCCATTTACCGACCTTGCACGACTCGAGCCGCAAGCGTATCCATGATGTAAGAATACATCTGTCTATGTGCATGTCTATGAGCGTGTCTATGTGTGAGTATTAAGTAAGCGAGCAGCGAGCTATGATACAATGGACAAATATGTTATAAAGGGGAAAGCCCCGAAAGACCCTTCGAACTCAAGGGTACCAGAATGCCAGTCGCAAGCTATACCTGAACCTATTCAAGCTTCTAGTCGAGCTCTAAAAGTGTCGGAGAAAACAGGTGCATCTACATCTAGTCAAGAAAATAGCTTAAATAGCGATCTTCAACGACCTCAACTTACAAAACTAACAACAAAGAATGCCTTTTGTAAGTTATTATCTAACCCGAATCAAGAAAATTTAGAAGCAGAACTAACCTATACTTTTGTATTATTATATATTATGAAAAATAGATACGCTCATTTCGTAAATATATACATATGTTTAATGTTTGATACTATATTTATATACAATATGTTTAAATTCAAAGGTATTTATATTTTCGGAATCGTGTAGCACATTTAATACATGTACTTTTTTATTTTACAGTTAGCGCTAAATCATTTGCAAATTGGAAAAAAGATTATACTTGGATAGTTTATGACGAGACAAAACGTTCCATTTTTTGTTTTATCTATTGCGAAGCTGTAAGAAACAAATTGCCTCTTCCTACCTCCAGAAATTGTAATGTTTCTAAGAAAGCTTTTGTAGAAGACGGTTTTCATAAGTGGCAAAACGCTACTTCAACTTTCAGCAGTCATCAGTCTAGTGAACTACATAAAAGCGCTGTAATATTAACATTAAAAACTAGAAAACCAAATGTATTAGAACACTTATCAAGAGGAAAACAAAAAGAAATGATAGACAATCGTGTTGCTCTTCATAAAATATTTACGACTATAATGCTTTTAGCAAAGCAAGGACTGGCTTTGCGAGGGCATGAAGATAAAAACTCTAATTTACAACAATTTTTAATGCTACGGTGTGAAGATATCCCAGAACTGAAGGCTTGGATGAACCGAGATGGCCATAAATGGCTGCATAACACTATTGTGAACGAAATTATTACTTTATTTGCAGATGAAATCAGAAAAAAAAATTTAAATGAAATAATGTCAGCAAAATATTATTCGTTGATGATAGATGAAACTTCAGACATTACAAGATTGGAGCAAGTCTCTATCTGCATGCGAATCGTTAACGAAGATTTATCAGTTAAAGAGCACTTTATGGGATTTTTAGAGACTGCAAATACGAAATCAGAAACTTTGTACACACTTGTAACTAATTTCTTGGCTAAAAAAAACTTAAGTATAAAAAACTTAAGAGGACAATGCTACGATGGAGCAAGCAACATGAGCGGAAGAATAACAGGCCTGCAAGCTCGCATCCGAGAGATTGAGCCACGAGCTTTATTTGTTCATCGTTCCGCACATTGCTTAAGCTTAAGTGTGCAAGATTCACTAGAAGATCTAATATCTGTGCGTAATATGATTGGAACAATAAAAGATCTTATTAATTTTATACGCGATTCACCTAAACGGCTAAATGAATTCAAAGAAATTAAAGCTGAAGATACTCCTCTTCTATCTGCATTTTGTCCAACGAGGTACGCGTTCATGTATTTCTAACACAATTTAAACAGATACTCTGCATTAGTACCAATTTTATTTCTTAAATTTTGCTTAGCTGATTCAATTTTTTTAAATATTTCAGGTGGACGGTACGAATCAAATCTTTGAAATCAATTTTTGAAAATTACGTAACTACTATAAATTATTTTGATACTAAGTCTACCGACCGAGAACTTGATTCCGAGAAACCAGAAGTTCGTGGTATTTTTTCAGAGTACACAAAATTAATTTTATTTCGCCAGTGAATAGAATAACAATTAAAGTAATTTAAATCGACCGTAACTGGCCATATATAATGTCTTTTACCGATATGAACATTGAAAAACCGTGAGCCAACTTTTTGTCAGATTCACACAGCACATTTTCAGATCATTATCGAGACATTATTAATTTTGACCATAGGTTTTGGTCAATTAATGTAATTTCTAAATTAGATAGTTTAAATTTTTATTGCGAAAAAATATTACCCCAGCCAGGGTTTGAACCTGGAACCTCCCGTATACCGTGCGGGTGTCGTGCCAATTCGACTACTGGGGCTGTGGTAATATTTATCGCAATAACAACTATAAGATGGAGCACCGATGCTTCAGTCTACGGTGTATAATAAACAGAATAATAAATTTATTTCGCCAGTGAATAGAATAACAATTAAAGTAATTTAAATCGACCGTAACTGGCCATATATAATGGCGATACCCGCACGGTATACGGGAGGTTCCAGGTTCAAACCCTGGCTGGGGTAATATTTTTTCGCAATAAAAATTTAAACTATCTAATTTAGAATTTACATTAACTGACCAAAACCTATGGTCAAAATTAATAATGTCTCGATAATGATCTGAAAATGTGCTGTGTGAATCTGACAAAAAGTTGGCTCACGGTTTTTCAATGTTCATATCGGTAAAAGACATTATATATGGCCAGTTACGGTCGATTTAAATTACTTTAATTGTTACACAAAATTAGTTAAACTATTGTTGACGATACCCGGTTCCTCCTGCACAAATGAGCGCTCCTTTTCAACTCTCCGACGATTAAAAAGTTACTTGCGTTCTACAATGCTCCAGAAAAGATTAAATGACTGTAGTATTATCAATATATACCGTGATATAATTTATGATTTAGATATGGATACTTTATTAGATGTTTTTATTAGCAGGCATAACGTAAGAATGCAAACATTTGCAATGATTTATAAGAAATAAATTATAATTATTTTTATTTATTGTTTGTTCAATTATACCAGTTTCAATTTGCCCCCTCCCCCTTCCTCTCCCCCGTCACCAGGCTGACCAGGGCTCGCGAAAAAATGTATAATGACGCCCCTGTATACGTACATACATACGTGTGCGATTTTAGATACACTTTCCTTGTTAAAGATCTTCTCGATATCAGCTCCTTGCGATCAATATATATTAATATATTGATGATTACTATCTGTCACGACGGTCACTAAACTGATAAATCCGACCCGCTAATATTTCGCTTCTTGTAACGCCTATCCTATAATATCGTGACACTTCGATCCTTGCACGACACGACCAAAATTCGGAATTAAACGATCATATTTAACGATGAGAGACCACGCTGTTGCACGATATATATTTCTAGGTTATAACTGACTGACAGCGCGGTGAACGCTCTGTCTGCACTGAGCGCACACGACGCACACGAAGCACACGGCACACGTACGTATATGCTGTCTCTTTTCAAACACTCGACGTATCTAAAAAAAGCTATCTATCGATGCAAAAGCAACCGTACGGCGACGGCGACGGCGACAACGACGACGTTTCATTCACTCGTTATTGAGATCTCAAAATCTCGAGGTCTTGCAACTTGTGCGTTCGCGTAAAAGAGTCACGGCGGCGGTCTCGCGCTGCGCGTGTACTTGGCGCGAGACACTACCGCGTCTCTTGTATATCAGTTGTATCGGAGTCCACGCTTAAGGATCGCCAATCCTCGTATAACGTGCTTTTAATGCGCGTACAATTGTATTGGCTTCAAAACCACATTAATTTTGTGTTCAAAATGCGCGCATTCAAATGCGTCATTAATGCAAATTGAGCATTCGATTTATAAATGACAGGTTTTATAAAATATTTGATCCACTAACTATTTTTGTTCTTATTTCTGCGTTTGAAGCATCAACGCACACATGCACATGTAGACTCTTAGATCCCCTATAGGGTAATAAGCAAGCTGGTTAGCTGGTAGAGCTTCGATTGTCCATAGTAAACTCTACCCAGATAAAAAACATGCTTATTTAGAGAATATCTTTATTTTTGACATATAAATCTTAAAATAAAATTATAAAGCGTTAAACAGGGAGGGGAAAAGCCTTTCGGAACGTGCGGACGGCCGAAAATTAAACGGAATGGAAAAGAAGTTTCTGGGAATAGAGTGAGGCAGGAAGAATGGAGCGGCGCGTTGGAACCGAGGGAGGAAGAACAGAGGAAGAGAAGTAATTGGAGGAGACTCCGAGAGGGAAGTGGATGAAGAAAGATCCTGGAATTACGAAGAGAAGCCTTAAAGGTTAGGACACGGAAGAAGAAGAAAGAGGGGGAGGAGACGTCAGAGGTGAGGTACAAAGAAAGAGGAAGATGACGTTGTCATGACGAAAGATGGCGCGCGGCGCGGGCAGACAGAGACAGCGTGGAAGCGACGAGGCGATGGTGGGACCCCGGCTGGAGCTGAGACGGCGCGGGGTGCCGGCCTTTCCAAAAGAGTGGGTTTGCACCACTGCGGGGCGCCGAGGCGCAGCATATGGGGCCCGCGGTGCCCGCGCGCGCGGCGACGAATGAGAGATAGACTGTCGCGGCGGCGAATGGGGAGCTGCTAGGGAGGTCGATATCGCGCAATCGATCGAGAATGATGAGTCGAGCGAGGAAGAGGAAAGTCCGGCGATAGCACGTGAAACGAAACTAAGGCGGAAGACAAAGACGGAAAAAGACGAAAATAGCGAGCCGAAGGAAAAGAGGCACAAGAAAATAGAAGAAAGGAAGGAAAGAAACAGGCGGGGGTAAAGGAGGTAGACAAGTAAGTAAAGGAAAAGGAAATGAGAGACAGGAGGGGGAAGGCAAGTGACATCCGCTACCTCGCGTACGCGTGTCGAGGTTAGGGGAGAAGGAGAGAAAGTGAGAAGGCAGGATCTGAGGAAAATTTACTTTTGTAGGAAGAAAAGAAAGTAAGAAACGGACTGAGACAGAATCCGAAAATAGAGGAAGGTGATAGAAAGAGTAGAGAAAGTACACGCGAACGTAGGGGGTGAGGATGACGAGAGAAAGGCAGAGGGAGGAAGAGGATGGCTGGGAAATGAAATTATGAAGGAATTGAAAGAAATGCGACAGGAAATCTTGAAGGAAATAAAGCGGGAAGGTGAAGAGCTCAGGCAAGAAATGAGAGAGATAAAGAGACAGCCAGAGAAAGTGGCAAGAAGCCAGGATCAAGGCAAGGAAGGCAGTGGACAAGGAAAAATTGAGAAGAAAAAAGTGGAGGAAAGCGATGGAGAGACAGAGGAAAGTAGCAAAGGAACGAAAAAGGATGGAAGACCAAAACAGGAAGGAGAGAAATGCATAGAAAGAAGATGGGACAATGAAGGTCGGAGTAAAAGCTGGTGAGAAGAGGTGACAAGCGAGGAAGAGGGGAGAAGCGAAAAATCAAAAAAATCCAGCAAAGAGGGGAAGAAAACGGAACGGGGGCGAGGAGACGAAGAAACGGATAAATTGAAAGGAGGCAAAAAAACGGAAAGAGAGAAAGGACAGACTGAGAGGGAGGTGGAGAGAAGATCGGCGATGGAAGAAGAGGACAGAAGGAGAAGAGGAAAAGGGAGCACAGGCGTAGAAGAAAGAAGAGAAGAAGACAGAGAGAGAGAGAGAAGAAGAGTGGAATAAAAGAGTCACAAAAAGGGAGATGAGAAACGCAAGAGAGATGGTGAAAAGAAGGGAAGAGGAAATGAGAAGCGAGAAAGAAAGAAGTGAAAGAGAGAAAGTGCATAGAGAAGATAAAGCTGAAAGAGAGAGGGAGAGAGAGAGAGAGCAGCGAAGAGAAAGAGATCTCTTGTATGGAGCGGATTAGAGGGTGAAGAAACAGCAGAAAAGAAGGAATTCATAGAAATTATAGCAGAGATGGTGCTGGATGGGAAGGCAGGAATTAGAGGTGTGGTGGAAAAAAAAGGGGAAGGAATGAAGGAATTATTGATAGTGGAGATGGAGGAAGAAAACAAAAAGGAACTTTTCAATAAACGGTGGTGTTCGAGAAACGTCGAACTCGGTGCAAATTTCAACGCGAAAATACTTCCCCCCCTCCCTCCGCCCGCCACTACAGCGGCGTCGATCGATACTCGATCACGCGTGGACGACATACGTCACGCGCTCCGATTGGTTGGAGCCCGACAGCGGCCGGCTCCGACACGTGAAATTGTCAAAACAACGCGAGTAGCGATTCAGCCCTCTGCGTGTTCAGTCCAAAAAAGAAGAAAATTCTTCAAGCTCGCTGCGAGGGCATCGCCGTGAGTCAGTCGCACTTCGTCGTCGCTTTCGAGCAGTCTCGCCGAAAGTCGTCGATCGAATTCGTTTGCTTAAGATCTCGCGAATCAATCTCCCGTTCTCGCGGAGTATATAGTCGACTCAATCTAACCTTCTATTTTCATCTCGCATTGCCTGAATCGCTAGTCGCGCCTATCTAATAAAGTGCGCGTCTGTTTGATTGTGTAATTGATTGTTGTTCGAGAGGACTGTATACGGCCGATCGTGCTCCGCTCGCGACCGTCCTTCTGCTGCGCGCTCAAGATCTCCGCTCGTCGCGAACAAGATTTCCGTTCCGCGTGAAGCTTCAAGTCTGAGGCTCGTTCAAGATTTCCGTTCGCGATATCCGGCAGTGAAAAGGAACGGATCAGAAGATTTCCGTATTCTCGGTGCACGATTCGTCGTTCCCCCTCGAGTTGTTAATAAAAGGCAATTCTGCAAATTTGTGTTTCACGAGTGTTTTCCACCACCTACCCCTCCAGCGAGTCTACCGACTCGCGCTACCCACGCTTCGCGCTCAAGTCTGAGCGGAACTCAGAATCAGGGCGATCTCGAAATTCTACGCCCGAACAGGTGGGAAATGAAGAAGAGATGGGAGGGGGTAACCGTAGACAAGAAACTGACCAGGGAGGAAAGACACGTGAGATGGAGGATAGAAGAAAAGGCAAGAAAGGAAAGAAGATTAGGAAATTCAGCGGTAACCACAAGTAGTCAAATATGGATCAACGGAAGAGAGATATACTGGAATGAAGACAGGAAGGAACGAAGGAGGAAAGTGTGAAAAGAGCACAAAGAAAAAGAAGAGAAGGAACAGTCTGCAAGAGAGGGAGGAGAGGAAGGAGAGAAAGAGTTGGGGCTGAAGGTTGTAAATGTCTTCTTTTTGCTAACTGTTATTTTCTTGTAGAAGGGGCGCGGAATTTGAAAGGGAGGAGAGATAGAGGACAGCGGAGACGTGACAAAAGGAAGATGAGAGGAAAAGATGGCAAAGAAAAACAGATGGAAGGAAATAGAGGAAGAGCTAATAGGAACTGGAAGAAGTAGAGGGAAAGATACGAAGGAAGATGACAAAGGGGTTAATAAGGGAAAGGGAGGGCTGGGTAACTAATCCTGTGAGGTCGCATAATGGCCAGACTTTTTTCTTTAATACGGTATATGTAAAGGGTTGGGAACGTCCCTGCAAAACGCCATGTATCCCGAGAAGGAAATCATTACCTCAAATAAAAAAAAATAAAGCGTTAAACAAAGATAAATTACTTGCATCAAAACATTATATATAATTCAATAAAGAAAAATATATTGTTATTATTGAAAAATAAATTTTATTAATAGAAAGCAAAAAATATTGGATAGAGAATAATAGTACTTTAAAACCAAGAATTCATATTATAACGATAAAGACAGTTTAATCTTATTTTAAAATTCAATACTCTCTACGTGAACAAATAATATTGATTCAATTTTATTGTGTTACAATATAGAAGAAGAAATAGGAAGAAAAAAATATTGTGGCGACTTACGCCACCCATAAAACGCATCCGCGCATTTTACGACAGTAATTCGCAACAACGCCACTAGGCGGCACATGACAAGAAGAGCTTTCTCGTAATTAAAATACATCCAGCAGCGTATATAAGCAGACCACCCTGTGAGGATTCGGTTTTAAAATCTCATTATCGTCAATAATAATTATTTTTAATTAATATTTTTCTTTATTGAATTATATATACAACTAGCTTTTTCGCCCGCGCATTGCGCGGGCTCTCCTTCTTTTCCCCGAATAGTAATATTTACCCCCAAAAAATTTATTTTTTAAGATACCTTTTTTTAGACAACTTTGTATGAGGGCCCTTTGTCCCCGGGCTCAGAGCTCTTCCCAAAACCCTCTACGGTCTAAGTTAGAGTATCATGAAATAGTATACCTGGTTATTCTAATTAGAAAACTGTGAGAGTAGAATAATAATATCACAAATTAAATTGATCATCAAATTTTAAACGCAACTGATACTAATAAACATTCTTTCCCAGCAGACATTTTCCCCTTGCTTCAACCCCTTTCCAAAACCCTCTATGGGCTAATTTATTAAATAATAGACGATGTTTTTTCCCCCCGAATAATAATATTTACCTCCAAAAAATTTTTTTAAGACCCTTTTTCGACTTTTGTATAAAAGCCCCTTTTTTATTTTTTTTTAATTTTTATTTTTATTTTCTTATATTAATTTATTCTTCATCGACATTATTCTCGAAAAATTAGACAAATTTTGATACCGGTTTCCAGAAAATCGGTCCATTAATAAATAAGTAGTTCGCGGTAAGACAGACAGACATTAGAAAAATTTTGGAACCGGTTTCCCAAAACCGATTCCCCAAAATAACATTTTTTGTACAAAATAAAACTTTTTTGAAAAAAGGAATTATAAAAATCATGTATATTTCCCGAAAAATTTCGGAACCAATTTTAAAATATAATTCTTTAAGATTCGGTTTAAAAATCGGTAACAAAAAATAATACACATTGCCATCCCCAGAAAATTCTATCCTCTCTATTATTTTCATGAATGCGGGATATCTTTTTTGAACATATATTTATCCTGTTTCATATATAATTCAATTGCAAACATACATACACACCAATTCACGAAAATACTATAAATTAAAAAATATCACTTTTTTATCGACTGAAATTCAATTCTGTCCTATACAATTCTTTGAGCTTCACTCAATTATTTTCTAAAAAATTGGAAAAATTTTGTAACCGATTTTCAAAAAAAAACGGTAACGAAAAATTATACACTTTATGGCACTTCCCGGGAAATTCTACCCCTATTTTATGTACAATTCTTTAAAATTCGGTCAATTATTTCCCAAAAATTGAAAAACTTTCTGATACCAGTTTTCAAAAAAATCGGTAACGAAAAATTATACACTTTCTGGCACTTCCCGGGAAATTCTACCACTGTTTTATATACAATTCTTTCAGATTCGGTCAATTATTTGCCGAAAAATTGAAAAAATTTCGGATACCGGTTTTCAAAAAGATTGGTAACGAACAACTATACACTATATAGCACTCCCCGGAAAATTCTACCCCTGTTTCATATATAACGTTTTAAGATTCGGTTGAAAACTGTAGATTTGCCTAGCGGACAAACATACAAACATACATTCATTTTTATACATATAGAGATGCTTTTATGCAAGTAATTTCTCTTTGTTTTACGTTATATAATCTCATTTCAAGATTTTCATGTCAATAATAAAAATGTTCTCTAAAAAATGTTCTTTTCTTCTGTAATAGCTGTACTGGAACCACTGATCTATATATAACTGGATAGTGAATAGGCCGAATTTTGTGAAGCAATATGAACGGTCGCCATGTTGGCCGCAGCGGGCACTTCGGGCGTCATCGGGAGCCGTCGTGAGCGTTCGTGAATCGCCGAGTTTGAAGTTGCACACAGGAGTGAAAATCGATTACGATTAGTTGTGTTTTTACAGTTAATTTAGGGTGTGTGCGTTCTCCGTTTCACGCATGATGCGCATAATGCATCACTTATCTTTGTTTAATATTTAGTGAACAACAAGGATAAATTATGCATTATGCGCATCATGCATGATACGGAACGCACTCTTATACGTACAAATGTGTAAAATATAAATGCATTTATTGATAAACATAAAGAACACATAAAATATAAATTATAGAAGATTAAATTAACAAAATTAGAGAACCCTTTTCGTTGGCAATCTGAATGAAAAGACAAATTTTGTAATAGTTATTTTTGTTCACTCAATTTGTAATTTTCACGACATTACCTCATGCACGGATTAATTATAATATAGATAATGTATTTTTTATCTCTAAAAATCGTACGACGTGAAAATAAAACTACAAAAAGCAATAACTTATTCAACATAACCATCAATAATTTAATATCGAGTATGATTGATTGCCATTGATTTACATATAATAAATTAGATACTATAATACTTACCGGTGAAAAGACCTGGGCACATCTTCGCCCTTGTCGCTTTTCCCACAATGTACGCAATTCTTTTTCATTTTCGACAACGAAAAAGTCTACCCGATTACAAATTACTAACTTTAACAACATTAAGCGGTTTTCAATTTTTTACCTGTGTGAACTTCAAACTCGGCGATTCACGAACGCTCACGACGGCTCCCGATGACGCCCGAAGTGCCCGCTGCGGCCAACATGGCGGCCGTTCATATTGCTTCACAAAATTCGGCCAAAATTCGGCCTATTCACTATCCAGTTATATATAGATCAGTGCTTAGGGCTTAAAACACCTATTGTAGACTGGGACTTAAACTAAAGCTGGTATTATTCATAGTCGGTTCTTATCTTTGACTATCTAAATATGGACTGCTAGCAGCAATTTCAGACTAAGGTCCGTATTTATAGTCGGATCTTATTTCAAGACTGTCTTAAAGTGGCTCTAAAGTGACATCGTTAGTCAATAATACAACTCACATAAAACTTGATAAAATACATTATAATTTTTCCTAAACATCTTATCTAAATAAAAATTATTAATATTGGTAATGTTTCCATTGATTTTTATAAGTAGTTTATAAATTTATAACAATTATAAAAAGTCGATTGATTAATATTGTCTTGATCCTAGTAGCCGACTCGCCGTCTCCCCGATGGCGACGCTGGCGTATCTAACCTCTTAGCGTGTCCATTGACACTTTACTTCCGTGACACGCACATGCGTCATCACTTTCTCGATCAAATATTTCTTAAAAATCCATGGCAACACACAACCTTTCATATACCACTGGAAAGCTTGTGATTTCATCTTTCAGTGATCAGTTTTTTATTAACATCTCTAGTTTTTCTTAAAAGATATCATATCATTTCCGGTAAAAATTCAATAACCTCCCATAAGAGCTATGTTAAAAAGTGATTTTTTATATTGCTCGTTTGCAATAATTTACATGGCAACAGGGTCTCAAATTTTGAGAGATGGTTTATTATATGTTAAAGAACAACCTCCCAAAGTTTTATTTATGTGGCTAGTCTTTTAGTTTACTTTCGAACCACCTTAAGTAATGTCTTAAGATGCTAACACGGCTCTGTGATTGATTCATAACATCTTAAGATCGTACTTAAGATGGTCTTAAATATAAGATTCGACTATTATGAATACCGGCCTAATGTCAAGATATATCACGCCAACATCGACCAGTTGAGAAATGCGTGAACTAAAACAGACGTCATGTTGGTAACATGTTGGTCATGTCGGTCATGTCAATCATGTGCACGTGTCATGCAATTATTACATTATTTTTTAAAATAAAATTTTATTATAGAAAACAAGTTACTTTGAAAAAGCATAACACATTTATTAGGCATTATTTTACAAAAAATATTTTTCAGTCACCCATACAGCACAAAATATTTTTAAATATTTTTAAAATATTTTTTAGAAACATTAAAATAATTCAAAAAAATATTTTTAGAATGTTTCTATGTTTGCCCCAGATCATGTCAAAAAAATTTTTTCAAAAATATTTTTAAAAAATTGCAGTAGGTAAACAACGTTTGTTCTAACTCAACCTGTGGGATCTGAGGGGGGGTGAGGGGCGGGGGGGGGGGAACCGCGGGCGGGGTGAGGGGGGACCGCGGGAAGGGAAGGGGAGGAGGGAACCGCGTTTTTCGAGCGCCGCGGGGAGGGGGAGGGAGGAACCGCGTTTTTCGAGCGCCGCGGGGAGGGGAAGGGGGGAACCGCGTTTTCCGGCGCCGCAGGGCAAGGGGGTCCGCGTTTTCCGGCGCCGCGGGGCGAGGGGGTCCGCGTTTTCCGGCGCCGCGGGGCGACCGCGTGCAACGGCCGCGCCGGTCCGCGTGACGTCACACGCTCCCGCTCGCGTTATCTCTCCCTCGCCCCGGTCGCGCGCGTCTTCTCGTTCGCGCGCGGTCCTTCCCGGCCCCCGGCCGCCGTTCGCGCGCCCGACTCCCGGCCCCCGTTCGCGTTATCTCTCCCGGCCCCCGGCCCCCGGCCCCCGTTCGCGCGCCCGACCACCGGCCCCGTTCGCGCGATAAGTGCGGCACGCGCATTCTTATCAAGAGTTATAATTCTAAACCGTTGACGGTGGACAAGGGAACGATAGACAGAAGGAAAAATAATTAAAACTTTTTAACCATATTATATGTATTTATTTATCATGTAGCGCATTATACACAATAGTATCAGCAGCATACGCCAACAGTTCACAATCAAAAATCGAATTCTTATCATAAAATTCACGCAAGATTGTAACTGCGTTACATTTATCGGTGATACAATTTTGACGTAAAATTGTTACAAAATGTTTGAATTTATCACTTACGTCGTGAACATATTTATATAGTTGAAAATAAACATTCTCGACGCAATGTTCTAGTTCGAACAGGAAGAGTACAGTTGACGGTTTCATGTACAAGTTGGTGCCGCACGACGTCAATTTTACAATATCTGCGTCACGTATTTTAACAAGCACCAGATCTCGAAACGTTAGCGATGATGGTGCCGATGACTGCACGAGTCGCTGTATATCTGCACGTTTTTCGATGAATGTCACCCACGTTGCATGTGGCAGAATTATCCGATTGCCTCGGTTATCACCAATATGTATATCCACAGAGGACATAGGTCCCGCGTTGATTCCAACATCCAAAAATTTATATGATGTCAATGTCAAGGCAAATCTTTTTCCCAAAATACGTGGCGTGTAGTGGGGTTTATCAAAACTGTAAAAATACAATTACGTTTATAAAAGTTTTTTTTGCACAAGTATATACGAAAATTAGCGGTACTTACTCATTGTGTTGTTTCTCGCACGTTCCATCCTGAATCGGAACGTAGTAGTTCGCACCGTGAGTGTTCATCGTATCTAGCTGTTTGCGACGTACTCGAACCATATCGAACTCTCGACTGCGCTCTAGAATCCTCGTAGACCATTTATACATACACAAAACTGCAAATCTTGCAAAAATAGCCCCAATGTACGGCTGCTGCATGGTAACCACCACCACAATCCACATATACGTTAAATGTGATGTCTTTGTCAAGAACATTCGTGATGAGATCAACTCATCAAGCATCAAATATGATTTCTTTTCAAGAGCATACGTGTCTCGCGATGATTTCATCGAACACGTGCAAAACTGCAAATTTTGCAATTTTGCATAAGTCAATGGAGAGTTATTGTTTTGAAGAACATGTCGCGACATGTCTCGCGATGATTTATCGAACACGTGCAAAACTGCAAATTTTGCAATTTCGCATAAGTCAATGGAGAGTTATTGTTTTGAAAAACATGTCGCGACATGTCTCGCGATGATTTTATCGAACACGTGCAAAACTGCAAATTTTGCAATTTTGCATAAGTCAATAGAGCGTTATTGTTTTGAAAAACTTGTCGCGACATGTCTCGCGACGATTTCATCGAACACGTGCAAAACTGCAAATTTTGCAAATAGCGCCGATGTACGGCTGCTGAGATGAAATTTGATATAATAAGCAAACGATGCATCATTAGTAGAATATAAAATGACGAATCTGGGGGATACGCTCAATAGTCGAGAACTGGAAGTCGTGAGTGCAACAAATGGCGTTAGCAAGAGGATCGTGCAATAACATGGAGCAAGTGTTGTTGGAGCAATCCACCCTGTTAAATTCGAGAGAAGACTTTGCCGCGTGGGAGCAACGATGCGACAAGTTTATCGAATCGTTGGAAGAACAAAGCCGAATTAAACGGCCACGATTATCGATCGATCAGACATCGATCGGTCTCAAACAGTCGTTGGTCGCTTGTATCGCGCGACTTGAAAGTTTGAAAGACTCGGTACGTCAACGTTTCGTGCATGTGGGTGCTGGATACAGTGCGAGTGAGACAGGACTCAGATGGCGCGAGATAGATACGGCTTTTGAAAGCCGTATACTGACCGGTGCGGTAATAAATTCCAAACACATCGACCCTCATCAATTTCTCAAAGATGCGGGAGACATTGTACTTAATCGTGTGCGGAACGTCATGCAACGACATGGCAATGTAAAAACTAACACAGTGTTTAATGGTGAATTTGTTGCGGGTGACAAACGCGCGAATAAAAGTATCGCAACGAGAAACTATGAACTCTTTCGTGAGTCCGATCTGTGTGAGTGGTACAAGCGACACGTCATCGAGCCTACCTTAGCAAAGCTGGAGGAATTCCAGGAACGTGATAGCGGATGGGCGTTGTCGCGTATACTCAATTTAACGGTAAATGTGAACAAATATAATCCATTGCACGCGGGATGTTTTGTGGAAATACCGCGAGAAATTAAAAAGAAGAAGGCGGTGATAAACGTACGATCATTGGGCAATGCATGTTTTGCATGGTCCGTGGTGGCTGCTCTGCATCCAGCCCAAAGAAATGCAGAACGGAAATCGTCGTATCCACATTACACGTCGGTGCTAAATCTTACGGACATTGAGTTCCCAATGATGTTGGATCAAATTAAAAATTTTGAAAATTACAACATCTCCATCAACGTCTACAGCATCGAAAAAAAAACAAGGAACTTGATATCCTACCAATACGGGTTACTGATCGTAAGATGGGCAGACACGTAAATCTGTTGTACATGCATGACGACAACGTGGGACATTTTGCGTGGATCAAGAACCTATCCCGCCTCGTGAGCTCGCAATTGAGCAAAAATACGAACAAAAAATACTTTTGCGATCGGTAAGTACCTATAGTTCTTTTAATAATATATAATATTTTGTGTATAAAAAAAATTTATAATATTTGCGTTTATTTTTTGCAGATGCTTGCACTACTTCAGCTCCAACGAGAAATTGGAAGTCCACACCGTCGACTGTCAGGAGATGAATGACTGCGCGATCAAGTTACCGAGCGATAACGACAAGTGGTTGGCCTTTAAGAATCATAGCAGGAAGGAACGAGTTCCGTTTGTCGTATACGCCGACCTGGAATGTACCCTGGAGAAGATGAAAGCGGATCCGGAAACGTCCAGGTACACATATCAGCATCATCGCGTGTTTAGCATAGGGTACTACGTGCGTTGCTCGTACGACGAGTCGTTATCTATGTATCGGTTTCGTCGCGATAAGGATTGCGTCGCGTGGTTCGCCGAGGAGCTAAGACGTTTAGCTCACGACGTAAAGACCATTTTGTCCAACAATGTACCGATGGCAGATTTCACGCGAGACGAGTGGGAAAAATTTAACAGCGCAACGCACTGTCACGTGTGCGAAAAACCGTTTGAGCCAGACGACGTGCGAGTACGCGACCATTGTCACCTGACCGGCCGATACAGAGGTCCCGCGCATTCTAATTGTAACTTAAATTATAAAGATTCGCATTGTATTCCCATAGTTTTTCATAATTTATCAGGATACGATGCACATTTTATTTTAACTGAAATAGCAACAGCGTACGAAGGACATGTAGATTTACTCCCAATTACAAAAGAAAAATATATTTCGTTTACAAAAAATGTTCAAAGCACCCAAGATAAAGATAAGAAAACGTGCGTCAAATTGCGATTTATCGATTCGTACAAGTTTCTCACCGCTAGTCTCGACAAATTGGCATCTTATCTCAGCAAGGATAAACTGCGAATATTGCAACGCGAATTTTGTAAAATATCCGCAGAAAATTTTGATTTGCTGACACGAAAAGGTGTATTTCCCTATGAATACATTGACTGCGTCGAAAAGTTGGAGGACTTGTGTTTACCACCGCGCGACTCGTTTTACAGTTCATTGACAAGTGACACCGTATCCGAGAGCGATTACGCGCACGCCGTCGACGTCTGGCAGCGGTTCTCCATTCAAACGCTCGGTGATTACAGCGATTTATATCTCAAGACCGATGTCTTGCTGTTGGTCGATATCTTTGAAAATTTTCGCGATAGTTGCGTCGCGAGTTATGGACTCGATCCCGCGTATTATTATACTCTACCGGGTTTTACGTGGGATGCTATGTTGAAGCATACACACATCAATTTTGAATTGCTCACCGACATTGACATGATCATGTTTATCGAACGCGGTATACGCGGCGGTTTGAGTCAATGTTCAAACAGATACGCGCTGGCCAATAACAAGTACATGTAGTCGTACGATCCATCGAAACCGTCATCGTACCTGATGTATTTTGATGTAAATAACTTATACGGCTGGGCAATGTGTCAACCATTGCCATATGCAGATTTTAAATGGGTCGACGACGTAACCGATTTTAATGTTATGGATGTCGCGTCAGATTCCTCGATAGGCTACATACTCGAAGTCGACTTGGAGTATCCACAACACCTTCACGACGCGCACACTGACCTACCGTTCTGTCCGACGCGCGATAAACCACCCGGTAAGCGGCAGGACAAGCTCCTCGCAACATTATACGATAAGAAACGATATGTAATACATTATCGCAACCTGCAGCAGTGTACTCGTCACGGTCTTCGTATATCAAAGATTCACCGCATACTGAAATTCGCGCAATCTCCATGGCTTCGCGATTATATGGAACTTAATACGAAATTTAGGACATTGGCCAAGAATGATTTCGAAAAAAATTTATACAAATTGATGAACAATGCCGTGTTTGGTAAAACCATGGAGAATGTGCGCAATTACGTTGACGTACGACTCGTGACTCATTGGGAGGGTAGATACGGCGCGGAGGCAATGATAGCAAAACCAAATTTTCATAGCCGAAGCGTCTTTTCGGAGAATCTTGTAGCAATAGAAATGCGAAATAAAAAAGTACCGGGCTTAATGAAAGACGAAAACAGCGGTGCGATAATGACCGAATTCGTCGGGCTTAGAGCAAAGATGTATGCCTTGCGAGTAGATGGTAAAAAAGATACGAAAAAGGCTAAAGGTGTTAAGAGTAACGTCGTAGCTAGGTCGATAACGTTCGACGACTACACGCGGTGTCTGCGCGACGAAATTGAAATGACGCGACAGCAGGCTTGCATAAGATCCAAACTACACGAGGTATACACCATATCCGAAACGAAAATAGCTCTAAGTCCGTACGACGATAAGCGCTACATTATACCCGGTTCTACCGAAACGCTGCCATGGGGACATTATAAAATACCATTGTAAATTTATTATAAATACATTTAGAAAAATAAATGACACATTTGTATGTAGAATATGTTTTTATATTGTAATAAATTTTTACAATACATTATTTTTGTGTATCCAAGAATTGTGTGAATTATCAAATCCTAACCACTTTACATAAACCTCATCCCCCCTTTTGCGCAAAACTTTTTCAACGAGATACACGTCGGGATTAGCAACGCGATGTAACTCGTATTCGTAGAAGCCGCCGGCGATGGGTTTTCCGCAGGAATCTTCCAACAGATACGTCACGGGATTAGTTTTCTGCACTTTGACGATTCTAAACACCTCCGTGGTCCAATTTGGCGTGTATTTTTTCTCGAAGATTGTCTTGAATTTACTCACGCGTACCGAGTCGCCCACTTTGAATCGCGCGGGAGCAGCGATCTTTACGTGGCTGTACACCGTTGCTAGGAGCTTGTCGGCGATCGCGGGGGTAACATGTCGTTCTTGAGCGTGCGATTGAATCGTTCGACGACCGATGCCTTCATTACGGAATAGGTCGAATAGTGATTGATATTATGTTTCTTCAAGAGTTTCTGCACGTTTGCGTTGTAAAATTATTTTCCCTTGTCAGTCTGCAAATTTTTCGGGCATCTTCCGCCGTCTCGAAATATTTTCGCCATCGCCGCAGTAACCTCGGTTCCGCTCTTGGCCTTGAGCGGTATGGCCCATGCGTGCTTGCTCAGCACGTCGATAACGGTGAGTATGTAGTGGTAGCCTCTGTTGAATCGCGTGTATGGACGCATCTCGACCACATCCGCCTGCCACAGATCATCGTATCCCTGCACTATGACGCGTCTTCGAGAAAAATTTCTTCTCGCAGGAGCGTGTAATTCTTCTACCAGCCTCCGCTTCTCAGCTGATTGCTTCTTACTAGCCATGACGATGACGCGCAACTGACGCAGATATCAGATGTACGTTCTTATCTATTTGCGATGATTCGCAATTACATCTTGAATCATCTTTTGAAGTTTGTTTAGGGTAATTTGCACGTTACTCTGAAATGTGGCCATCTTTCTCTCGATTTCATCCTGTCGATCTTTCAAAATTTGCACGCTCTGCTGCACGTAACGTTTATTTGCTGCATCGCCATCATCTACAGGCGGCGCTATCCGTCGAATCTTGCGCGTTTTCGCGTCAAAATCAGTGGCGACCAAACCGCTATGAAACAGCTATCAAACAGCTTTTGAACAGCTATCAAACAATTAAAACAGCTATCTGTATAACTGCGATCTGTATAACTGCTATCAAACAGCTATTAAACAGCTATTGAACCGCTATGAAACAGCTAAAAACAGTTAAAAACAACTATTAAACAGCTATTAAACAGCTATTGAACAGCTATAAAACAGCTAAAAACAGCTAAAAACAACTATCAAACAGCTATTAAACAGCTATTGAACCGTTATGAAACAGCTAAAAACAGCTAAAAACAACTATCAAACAGCTATTAAACATCTAAAAACAGCTAATGAACCGCTATGAAACAGCTAAAAACAGCTAAAAACAGCTATTGAACAGCTATCAAACAGCTAAAAACAGCTAAAAACAGCTATAAAACAGCTATTGAACCGCAGTTATACAGATAGCTGTTTTTAGCTGTTTTTAGCTGTTTCATAGCTGTTTTTAGCTGTTTGATAGCTGTTCAATAACTGTTTTTAACTGTTTTTAGCTGTTTCATAGCGGTTCATTAGCTGTTTTTAGCTGTTTAATAGTTGTTTGATAGTTGTTTTTAGCTGTTTTTAGCTGTTTCATAGCGGTTCAATAGCTGTTTAATAGCTGTTTGATAGTTGTTTTTAGCTGTTTTTAGCTGTTTCATAGCGGTTCAATAGCTGTTTAATAGCTGTTTAATAGTTGTTTTTAACTGTTTTTAGCTGTTTCATAGCGGTTCAATAGCTGTTTAATAGCTGTTTGATAGCAGTTATACAGATCGCAGTTATACAAATAGCTGTTTTAATTGTTTGATAGCTGTTCAAAAGCTGTTTGAAAGCTGTTTCATAGCGGTTTGGTCGCCATTGACTTTGACGCGAAAACGCGCAAGATTCGACGGATAGCGCCGCCTGTAGATGATGGCGATGCAGCAAATAAACGTTACGTGCAGCAGAGCGTGCAAATTTTGAAAGATCGACAGGATGAAATTGAGAGAAAGATGGCCACATTTCAGAGTAACGTGCAAATTACCCTAAACGAACTTCAAAAGATGATTCAAGATGTAATTGCGAATCATCGCAAATAGATAAGAACGTACATCTGATATCTGCGTCAGTTGCGCGTCATCGTCATGGCTAGTAAGAAGCAATCAGCTGAGAAGCGGAGGCTGGTAGAAGAATTACACGCTCCTGCGAGAAGAAATTTTTCTCGAAGACGCGTCATAGTGCAGGGATACGATGATCTGTGGCAGGCGGATGTGGTCGAGATGCGTCCATACACGCGATTCAACAGAGGCTACCACTACATACTCACCGTTATCGACGTGCTGAGCAAGCACGCATGGGCCATACCGCTCAAGGCCAAGAGCGGAACCGAGGTTACTGCGGCGATGGCGAAAATAATTCGAGACGGCGGAAGATGCCCGAAAAATTTGCAGACTGACAAGGAAAAATAATTTTACAACGCAAACGTGCAGAAACTCTTGAAGAAACATAATATCAATCACTATTCGACCTATTCCGTAATGAAGGCATCGGTCGTCGAACGATTCAATCGCACGCTCAAGAACGACATGTTATCCCCGCGATCGCCGACAAGCTCCTAGCAACGGTGTACAGCCACGTAAAGATCGCTGCTCCCGCGCGATTCAAAGTGGGCGACTCGGTACGCGTGAGTAAATTCAAGACAATCTTCGAGAAAGGATACACGCCAAATTGGACCACGGAGGTGTTTAGAATCGTCAAAGTGCAGAAAACTAATCCCGTGACGTATCTGTTGGAAGATTCCTGCGGAAAACCCATCGCCGGCGGCTTCTACGAATACGAGTTACATCGCGTTGCTAATCCCGACGTGTATCTCGTTGAAAAAGTTTTGCGCAAAAGGGGGGATGAGGTTTATGTAAAGTGGTTAGGATTTGATAATTCACACAATTCTTGGATACACAAAAATAATGTATTGTAAAAATTTATTACAATATAAAAACATATTCTACATACAAATGTGTCATTTATTTTTCTAAATGTATTTATAATAAATTTACAATGGTATTTTATAATGTCCCCATGGCAGCGTTTCGGTAGAACCGGGTATAATGTAGCGCTTATCGTCGTACGGACTTAGAGCTATTTTCTTTTCGGATATGGTGTATACCTCGTGTAGTTTGGATCTTATGCAAGCCTGCTGTCGCGTCATTTCAATTTCGTCGCGCAGACACCGCGTGTAGCCGTCGAACGTTATCGACCTAGCTACGACGTTACTCTTAACACCTTTAGCCTTTTTCGTATCTTTTTTACCATCTACTCGCAAGGCATACATCTTTGCTCTAAGCCCGACGAATTCGGTCATTATCGCACCGCTGTTTTCGTCTTTCATTAAGCCCGGTACTTTTTTATTGGCGAGTGGGATACCATATGTATTATCGATCGCGTAATCGCTAGTGTCAAATCTATGAATATGGCGCTTCATGGTATCGTATGCATCGTCGCACTCGATGTGATAAATGAGACTGTCCGTATCGGTGTACGTGACTTTACACTTATCGCGATACAGCGGTAACATGTACTCGTGATGAAATTCGTACAAACATGTCTTGGATATATCGAGGATGCACATACCCACGTAGATTGGTTTGTCGAATTGGTTGTCACCTCGAGTTTTCGCATTTTTATTGCTACAAGATTCTCCGAAAAAACGCTTCGGCTATGAAAATTTGGTTTTGCTATCATTGCCTCCGCGCCGTATCTACCCTCCCAATGAGTCACGAGTCGCACGTCAACGTGATTGCGCACATTCTCCATGGTTTTACCAAACACGGCATTGTTCATCAATTTGTATAAATTTTTTTCGAAATCATTCTTGGCCAATGTCCTAAATTTCGTATTAAGTTCTATATAATCGCGAAGCCATGGAGATTGCGCGAATTTCAGTATGCGGTGAATCTTTGATATACGGAGACCGTGACGAGTACACTGCTGCAGGTTGCGATAATGTATTACATATCGTTTCTTATCGTATAATGTTGCGAGGAGCTTGTCCTGCCGCTTACCGGGTGGTTTATCGCGCGTCGGACAGAACGGTAGGTCAGTGTGCGCGTCGTGAAGATGTTGTGGATACTCCAAGTCGACTTCGAGTATGTAGCCTATCGAGGAATCTAACGCGACATCCATAACATTAAAATCGGTTACGTCGTCGACCCATTTAAAATCTGCATATGGCAATAGTTGACACATTGCCCAGCCGTATAAGTTATTTACATCAAAATACATCAGGTACGACGACGGTTTCGATGGATCGTACGACTGCATGTACTTGTTGTTGGCCAGCGCGTATCTGTTTGAACATTGACTCAAACCGCCGCGTATACCTCGTTCGATAAACATGATCATGTCAATGTCGGTGAGCAATTCGAAATTGATGTGTGTATGCTTTAACATGGCATCCCATGTAAAACCCGGTAGAGTATAATAATACGCGGGATCGAGTCCATAACTCGCGACGCAACTATCGCGAAAATTTTCAAAGATATCGGCCAACAGCAAGACATCGGTCTTGAGATATAATCGCTGTAATCACCGAGCGTTCGAATGGAGAACCGCTGCCAGATGTTGACGGCGTGCGCGTAATCGCTTTCGGATACGGTGTCACCTGTCAATGAACTGTAAAACGAGTCGCGCGGTGGTAAACACAAGTCCTCCAACTTTTCGACGCAGTCAATGTATTCATAGGGAAATACACCTTTTCGTGTCAGCAAATCAAAATTTTCTGCGGAAATTTTACAAAATTTGCGTTGCAATTATCGCAGTTTATCCTTGCTGAGATAAGATGCTAATTTGTCGAGACTAACGGTGAGAAACTTGTACGAATCGATAAATCGCAATTTGACGCACGTTTTCTTATCCTTATCTTCGGTGCTTTGAACATTTTTTGTAAACGAAATATATTTTTCTTTTGTAATTGGGAGTAAGTCTACATATCCTTCGTACGCTGTTGCTATTTCAGTTATAATAAAATGTGCGTCATAGCCCGATAAATTATGAAACACTATGGGAATGCAATGCGAATCTTTATAGTTTAAGTTACAATTAGAATGCGCGGGACCTCTGTATCGGCCGGTCAGGTGACAATGGTCGCGTACTCGCACGTCGTCTGGCTCGAACGGTTTTTCGCACACGTGACAGTGCGTTGCACTGTTAAACTTTTCCCACTCGTCTCGCGTGAAATCTGCCATGGGTACATTAGTGGACAAAATGGTCTTTACGTCGTGAGCTAAACGTCTTAGCTCCTCGGCGAACCACGCGACGCAATCCTTATCGCGACGAAACCGATACATAGATAACGACTCGTCGTACGAGCAACGCACGTAGTACCCTATGCTAAACACGCGATGATGCTGATATGTGTACTTGGACGTTTCCGGATCCGCTTCCATCTTTTCCAGGGTACATTCCAGGTCGGCGTATACGATAAACGGAACTCGTTCCTTCCTGCTGTGATTTTTAAAGGCCAACCATTTGTCGTTATCGCTCGGTAACTTGATCGCGCAGTCATTCATCTCCTGACAGTCGACGGTGTGGGCTTCCAATTTCTCGTTGAAGCTGAAGTAGTGCAAGCATCTGCGACAAAAAAATAAACGCAAATATTATAAATTTTTTATACACAAAATATTGTTTATTATTAAAAGAACTATAGGTACTTACCGATCGCAAAAGTATTTTTTGTTCCTATTTTTGCTCAATTGCGAGCTCACGAGGCGGGATAGGTTCTTGATCCACGCAAAATGTCCCACGTTGTCGTCATGCATGTACAGCAGATTTACGTGTCTGCCCATCTTACGATCAGTAACCCGTATTGGTAGGATAGCAAGTTCCTTGTCTTTTTCAATGCTGTAGACGTTGATGGAGATCTTGTTGTGATTTTCAAATTTTTTAATTTGATCCAACGTCATTGGAAACTCAATGTCCGTAAGATTTAGCACCGACGTGTAATGTGGATACGACGATTTCCGTTCTGCATGTCTCTCGGCTGGATGCAGAGCAGCCACCACGGACCATGCGAAACATGCATTGCCCAATGATCGTACGTTTATCACCGCCTTCTTCTTTTTAATTTCTCGCGGTATTTCCACAAAACATCCCGCGTGCAATGGATTATATTTGTTCACATTTACCGTTAAATTGAGTATACTCGACAACGCCCATCCGCTATCACGTTCCTGGAATTCCTCCAGCTTTGCTAAGGTAGGCTCGGTGACGTGTCGCTTGTACCACTCACATAGATCGGACTCACGAAAGACTTCATAGTTTCTCGTTGCGATACTTTTATTCGCGCGTTTATCACCCGCAACAAATTCACCATTAAACACTGTGTTAATTTTTACATTGTCATGTTGTTGCATGACGTTCCGCACACGATCGAGTACAATGTCTACGGCATTTTTGAGAAATTGATGAGGGTCGATGTGTTTAAAATTTATTACCGCACCGGTCAGTATACGGCTTTCAAAAGCCGTATCTATCTCGCGCCATCTGAGTCCTGTCTCACTCGCACTGTATCCCGCACCCACATGCACGAAACGTTGACGTATCGAGTCTTTCAGACCTTCGAGTCGTGCGATACAAGCGACCAACGACTGTTTGAGACCGATCGATGACTGATCGATCGATAATCGTGGTCGTTTAATTCGGCTTTGTTCTTCCAGCGAATCGATAAACTCGTCGCATCGTTGCTCCCACGCGGCAAAGTCTTCTCTCGAATTTAACAGGGTGGATTGCTTCAACAACACTTGCTCCATGTTATTGGACGATCCTCTTGCTAACACCATTTGTTGCACTCACGACTTCCAGTTCTCGACTATTGAGCGTATCCCCCAGATTCGTCATTTTATATTCTACTAATTATGCATCGTTTGCTTATCATATCAAATTTCATCTCAGCAGCCGTACATCGGCGCTATTTGCAAAATTTGCAGTTTTGCACGTGTTCGATGAAATCATCGCGAGACATGTCGCGACAAGTTCTTCAAAACAATAACGCTCCATTGACTTATGCAAAATTGCAAAATTTGCAGTTTTGCACGTGTTCGATAAATCATCGCGAGACATGTCGCAACATGTTCTTCAAAACAATAACTCTCCATTGACTTATGCAAAATTGCAAAATTTGCAGTTTTGCACGTGTTCGATGAAATCATCGTGAGACACGTATGCTCTTGAAAAGAAATCATATTTGATGCCCGATGAGGTGATCTCATCACGAATGTTCTTGACAAAGATATTACATTTAACGTATATGTGGATTGTGGTGGTGGTCACCATGCAGCAGCCGTACATTGGCGCTATTTTTGCAAGATTTGCAGTTTTGTGTATGTATAAATGGTCTACGAGGATTCTAGAGCGCAGTCGAGAGTTCGATACGGTTCGAGTACGTCGCAAACAGCTAGATACGATGAACACTCACGGTGTGAACTACTACGTTCCGATTCAGGATGAAGCGTGCGAGAAACAACACAATGAGTAAGTACCGCTAATTTTCGTATATACTTGTGCAAAAAACTTTTATAAACGTAATTGTATTTTTTTTACAGTTTTGATAAACCCCACTACACGCCACGTATTTTGGGAAGGAGATTTGCCTTGACATCGACATCATATAAATTTTTGGATGTTGGAATCAACGCGGGACCTATGTTCTCTGTGGATATACATATTGGTGATAACCGAGGCAATCGGATAATTCTGCCACATGCAACGTGGGTGACATTCATCGAAAAACGTGCAGATATACAGCGACTCGTGCAGTCATCGGCACCATCATCGCAAACGTTTCGAGATCTGGAGCTTGTTAAAATATGTGACGCGGATATTGTAAAATTGACGTCGTGCGGCACCAACTTGTACATGAAACCGTCAACTGTACTCTTCCTGTTCGAACTAGAACATTGCGTCAAAAATGTGTATTTTCAACTATGTCAAAATGTTCATGGCGTAAGTGAAAAATTTAAACAGTTTGTAACAATTTTACGGCGAAAATGTATTATTGACAAATGTGATGCGACCAATATCTTGCGTGAATTTTATGATAAAAATTCGATTATTGATTGTGAACTGTTGGCGTATGCTGCTGATACTATTGTGTATAATGCGCTACATGATAAATAAATACATATAATATGGTTAAAAAATTTCCTTTTCATTTACCGTTCCCTGTCGTTAAGCTTCGTTTATCGTTTACTTAAATATAATATTAAAATTAAATATCGCGATGATCTAAACGATTAAATATTGTTGGCGAAAAAAATATATGCGATCGTGAGCGATAACGCAATCGGGGGGGCCGGGGGCCGAGAGGGACCGCGCGCGAACGAGAAAACGCGCGCGACCGGGGCGAGGGAGAGATAACGCGAGCGGGAGCGTGTGACGTCACGCGGACCGGCGCGGCCGTTGCACGCGGACCTCTCCCGCGGCGAAAACGCGGTCGCTTCGCGGCGCCGGAAAACCCCCTCGCCCCGCAGCGCCGGAAAACGCGGTTCCCTTTTCCCCTCCCCGCGGCGCTTGAAAAACGCGGTTCCCCCCTTCCCCCTCCCCGCGGCGCTCGAAAAACGCGGTTCCCCGACCCACGGTTCCCCCCCCTGCCCGCGGTTCCCCCCGACTCGCGGTTACCCCCCCCGCCCACGGTTCCCCCCGCCCGCGGTCCCCCCCCCCCCCGGTTCCCCCCCCCCCCCGCCCCTCACCCCCCCTCAGATCCCACAGGTTGGGGTAGAACTAACATAGCTTACCTACTATCTGGGCATGAAATTCCTTGAGATCGAAGCTGATGGGACACATGACGTCACACTTATTTTGTTTTGTGAGAACGCAAATAAGATTTGAGCCGTGAGTAAGTCATTCAAAGTCGACGCCGGCATATAATATTTACTCGAGTCACCGTGAGCGGACTTTCGTGAAGAAACGCGTGATCAGGACGTGATTATCAAGCTGTAAATATTGTCCCGCCCCTACCGACCGTCTTAACGCGAGCCTTCCTAAGGGTCTCGCGAAATATAGCATCGAAATCTCGAGAATAATATTGCCATCGTCTGATACAATATATATTTTCGCTTTATTACTGAGTCGCCTACTGATTATTTTGTGTGTGTGTGTGTGTGTGTGTATCGTTTTCGCCTAATCACAGCCTCCTCTGGGCTCGGCCTCTAGCCGAACCCCGACCCTCTGCCGCGGAGTGAGCAGCCGTTGCGAGCAATTAGAGCAAGATAGTTGAATTCAAGTCGTTAGAGTCTGTAGAGAAATTTTTGAGAGGATTTCGAGTTCCGAGTACAGTTAGTGCACGTTCGCGTTTTTTGAGTCAAAGGTGGTGTGGCCCTCTCCACACCTGGCGCCCAACATTTTTGGAAGTATTTTGCTCTGTAACTCGCTCAACATCTTTGTGGCGTGGTATATCGGTGCGGTCGCGCATACCAGCATTGTGGCCATATAAAAAAGCGTTGCAATATATCTCTATATATATATAAATGAATGTATGTATGTTTGTATGTTTGTCCGCTATGCAAATCTACAGTTTTCCACCGAATCTTAAAGCATTATATATGAAACAGGGGTAGAATTTTCCGGGGAGTGCTATAGAGTGTATAGTTTTTCGTTACCGATCTTTTTGGGAACCGGTGTCCAAAATTTTCCCAATTTTTCGGCAAATAATTGATCAAATTTTAAAGAATTGTATATAAAACTAGGGTAGAATTTCCCGGTGAGTACCATAAGGTGTATAATTTTTTATTACCGATTTTTTTGGAAACCGGTATCAGAAATTTTTTGGAAAATTTATGTCCTCCCGGGCGAAGCCCGGGTAACCAGCTAGTATATATATATATATATATATTATATAGCACGAGGTACTGACTAGTTTTCATTAGCAAAAATTTAGATAGTAAATAGAAAAACTGGTTTGCTCCGATTCTTTTTTGGATCTGAATTTCCATACTGGATACAACCATTTACTTCAAATAGATTGCGGCTAGTGCCTGTCCAGAAGTACTGGATAGCGAAGACTGAACATAACCTACGACGAACCATCTCACTCTAAATAGATTACGTCTAGCACCTAGCGCCTCACAGTGGTCCCAAATCCCCAAAAGCCGGCCAAAAGTCGAAAAAAAAAATTTTTTCTGGGGACTTTTAATGGTTGGAATAGTAGTAGTGGTACACCTAGTATGTATTATGACCGTTAAAAAAGGGGAAGCGTCCCTACCTGGCTTAGAAACGCATTCCGTTCGTGAGCCTCGGGCCTGCCGCATTGTTTACTCGTCGCGCGTCGAAAATAACACAGAGTTCAGACGCGTGTAGAATCGCGAAAAGTTAACGGATTTGGATTCTGCAAAATGGATTCTTCTCCAGAAAGTAAGTACAATTTGAATATGTTGCTTGAAATGATTATTAACAATGTATGAAATAGTAAGTCATTAATAAAAGTAGTGGTATTTTTCTTGGTCACGTTCTGAAAAGTCGTGTTAGAAAAAGCAATAAGTCAAAACCCTTGTCGACCCCGGCTCTTAAACCAAATGGAAATTGTTGCTTAGACATTTCTTCAAAACATATCCAAAAATTAGCTGCAACTAGCTGCGACTTCGGTTTCGGTTATAATTTTTATGCGATGATGTGTGCACTTTCTGCAGTTTTTCGTAATTTTTGCGTCTGAAATATTGTTTATAGGAAATTGGTAAAGATAATTCTTGTATTACTGTTATTTTTCCATTTTCTACAGAACCTCTGGATAATACCGAAGAAATTTCTTTCACGAGAAAGGAAATTTTCATATTTGTGAAATCGGTATTGAACGGAAATATCAACGTGGTCACTGACATTGTTGAAATGGAGGTGTCAAAAAAATTGAAGCAGCCATACATTTTGCCGATAAGTCTGAAAGATGCCATGGGTAGATTGGTATCGGAATTTAGAAAGAGGTGGCAACAAGTGAGCAGGAACGAAACCAAATTCTTTCAAAAATTCGATGAGTGGCTCAACGTTCCTGTGTCTTTCACAATTGAAAATGAAGGTTTGAAGACTTCCACGGAAAACACAATGGGGCGTCCTTCCACAAGCTGGGACGATTTGAGTGATCGGTCAAAACGGAGGAGGACAGAAAAGGTTCGAAAAGAACATACTGTCCACGAATTGGCCTATGCTACACAAATGGGTCTCCGGGCTTCTGGAAATTTACATGCTTCAAAGGTAATTAGGGATGTCACAGAAGGCAGTCCATCAAAAGCATCACAGTACCGGAAATCTATGGAACGCGTTTCAGAAGATGTGCTGTCAGGCAACGAAGCATTATCACTTTTAGTAGAAGGTAAAATGACCAAAAGTCAATACCAATTAATACGTTCTGTAAGCGTGAAAAAAAATTGTAAATTATATCCGCCTTATAAATGTGTATTAGATTCTAAAAAAAAGTGTTACCCTGCAAAGTCAGAAATTTCTGTAACTGAAAGTGGAGCCACAGTTGGACTCCAAGCATTGCTAAATCATACAGCTGAAAGAATATTAATGGTACAATCGGACGTTATTGGAAGTCTTCCTGAAAACAAAGTTGGTAATTTAGAATTGATATGCAAGTGGGGATGCGATGGCACTTCTGGTCAAAGTACTTACAAACAAAAATTTAGCGATGGAGACGGCAATAAATCGGATGCCAACATTTTCTTTATTTCACTTGTTCCTTTGCAAATCTTTGATAGAGTCAATCCACATGTGATTATTTGGAAAAATCCTCGTCCTTCGTCGCCAAGATTTTGTCGCCCAATTAAAATTGAATTCTTGCACGAAACTGCCGAAGCAACTAGGGCAGAAGTCGATTGTATCGAAGCGCAAGAGAGAAACCTTGTGCCCTTTCAAACTGTAATGGGCGGCAAAAAAATTAACATCAATTTCAAACTTGTGTTGACAATGATAGATGGTAAAGTTTGTAATTCTATTACGAATACATCGTCAAGTATGCGTTGCTACCTTTGTGGTGCTACGTCCAAAGAATTTAATGATATCGACAAGATGTTGCAAAGACCGATTAATAAAGATCGCTTCGAATTCGGAATATCATCGCTGCATGCTTGGATACGGTTTTTTGAATGTTGCTTGCATGTAGCTTACAAATTAGAAATACACAAGTGGCAAGGGCGCAAAGAGGATAAAGAAAATGTTGATAGAAGAAAAAAAAATATACAACAAGGTTTTCGTGACAGATTAGGGCTTCTTGTTGATCAACCGAAACCAGGCTATGGAACTTCAAATGACGGAAATACAGCTCGGAGTTTTTTCGAAAATTCTGAAATTTCCGCTTCAATAACGGGAATTGATGAAGAATTGATAAAGCGATTTCATGTTGTATTGCAGGTAATTTCTTGTGGTTTCGAAATCAATATACCTAAATTTCGCAAATACACTGAAGATACTGCACGAAAATTTGTCGAACTCTATTCGTGGTACTTCATGCCAACAACAGTACATAAAATTCTTATTCACGGTCACGGAATTGTGGAATCTTCGTTACTTCCTATCGGACAAATGTCTGAAGAAGCTCAGGAATCATGTAACAAATATATTAAGAGATTCCGAGAAGATTTTTCACGAAAATGTGACCGCATCAAAAACATGGAAGACATTTTTTGCCGACTTTTAGTAACGTCAGATCCAATAATATCCAGTTTGCGAAAACTTCCTCTAAAGAAACAAAGATCGTTATCCCCATACGCGGTTGAACTATTGATTCCACCTTCAGTTACAGAATCAAGTGAGATTTCTTCAAATACGAGCGATGCATCTGACGATGATGACAATTCACAGGACAGCGATTAATTGTAAGAGATGCTAAAATTATATTGATTAGAAATGAAACAATGAAAGAAATATATTATAAATGTTTATTGTCATTGTAATAATGATTAATTACTTTATTCCAATCCTCTTCTTCCCAAATCTTCAAGTGTCAACTGTCATTACATTTTCCATTTAATTTATTCACAATCATAATTTCCAAAATTTGACTTCATATTCACTATCAGCAACATTGAAGACTCCTAAAAAATGAATTCCGTGCAAATCGCGAATTGACTTTCCACAAAGTAGCCGTCCACATCGAGTCCACCATTTTGTTTTTTGGGAATATTTTTACTTATTCGTAATCAGCGACCTCGAAAATCTCCATGCAGGAAATTTGAAAGAAATTTAATGATTATTCGCCATGGCGCCATTTTTTAGCTATACTGGAGCCGCGATTTTTTTTTTCGAAATTTGACTTCGAATTCGTGGTCAGCGACCCCAAAAATCCCCGAGTACAGACTTTCACCCGAATTAAATACGTTTTTGACTTTTGGCCGCCTTTTTGGGATTTGGGACCACTGTGGCGCCTGTCCAAAAATATTAGATAGTGAAAACTGGACAGACACTAGAATGAAACCAGTTCTCCTTGAATGAATTTCCACACGGGATCTTTACTAGAATATCAGAGACTTTTTAATATTTATTATTGTTCCCGGCATCTCCCGGCTATAATTTTTTTTGTTATTTAATACATTTATTTGTTTATAATATCGTAAAAGAAAATAATGCGCCTTTGTGTGCCTTTTAAAATTTTTTAATATTTTATAAAAGTCCAACCAAAATCGAAACCGAAACTTTCATGGAAATTCTAGTAAAGCTATAACTTTTCTAATATACGCGCTCACATGTATGCTATACACTTTTTCTGTATAAATATTATAATATTTAATTACAAAAATAATAATTACACATATTATCACAATCCTACTATTATATATATGTATGTATATATATATATATATATACATACATATAATATTGTGTTCGACCGAAACCGAAAATCGAAACTTGGCCTAAAGTTCGACCAAAACTACAGGTTGAGATAATAGGATTGTAATCAGAGGATTGTGTGATAATATGTGGCTAGAGTTGTCCTCCATTACAATTAGATTACTGTTAGGTCAATTACTGAATGATACAATTTTTAAATCGGAAGTTGTGTTTATTATACTTTTTATGAATAAAATAATAGAAATAATAAAATACGATACAAAATAATGTAAGCATAATTTAATATCGATTACATGTTTAATAAAGAGATATTCATGGACTATTGGTAGAAGTCATGACCAGAAGTGGATGTGTGCTGGGAGTAGTCATACTGAATGCAGCTATGAATACATTAATGATCGTTATTAGAAAGACTCCCACTACGACGTAATTATTGAATCTTTGTGCACTGAGAAATTTTGACTTGCCTTTCATATCAAATCGGCCCTTGAAGATAAAACTAATAACAACGGCGATCTAAAATCATTACATTAATTCACAATTATTTTGAAGACAATTTTATTAATGTTAATAAATTAATATCGTATACTACACTTTAATATCTTTATACTTTGTACTAATTTTCAATAACAATACAATAAAGAGAATATATAGTAGGTAATTTAATTCTAATTGAAATATAAATGTAACAGTTATTTTTTTACATAATAAGAAATTTCAGGATGCTTGGGCTGTACACTACCAGCAAAAAGTATTTATAAAATTTAAAAACTGCAGATTTTTTAGGTTTAAATTGTCTAAAATATAAAATAAATAAATTCCCAAATATACATATATTAAATACGTAACTATATCGCATTTTCATTACATTTTATTTCATATAAAATTCCCTCAGTCCTATTACTCGTGTCCGAGCGTGGTGACTTCTCTTCATATACATATGTTGCGCACGTAGATTATACACATTGTATATGGGACCTACAGTTTAACGCCGATTCCAAACGGCTATATTTTTTTAGAGAAGTGTTTATGGCAAGAATACTCTCGGTGGTTTGTCATTGCCTTCCGAGAGGAGAACAAGCGAATATAACTTTTCTATAATCTTTACTCACATCAATCTGAGACTAAAAGAACTTATTAACCAATCGCTGAACGGTAGCAGGGAAGAAACAGAAACACAACAAAAAAATATAAGAGAAATAGGATCGTAACGATATACAATCAATAATATAAACAAGATATAGGCTCTCCCGAATAAATCAATATGGGCTCTCCCGAATAAATCAATATGGGGGGGTTTTTTTAAAGGTATATCGATGACGTCATACTCGCTGCGCCTCCCACCTTATTGCAGCACACTTTGGAGGTTTTTAACTCTTTCCACCCTAGGCTACGGTTCACTATGGAGGTGGGGGAGGATGACACGCTTAATTTTTTGGAGGTCACCACGATATTAAATAACAACAGACTTTCCTTTGATTGGTACCACAAGCCGACCATTTCCGGGAGGTATCTAAGTTTTTTATCACAGCATCCGAGCTGCCAAAAGAGAGGGACGGTTATAGGACTAGTTGACAGAGTATTTTGACTGTCCCACTCTTCCTTTCACGCAAAAAATTTTGAACTGGTCATTGAAATCTTATTGAATAATTGCTACCCGTTAAGATTCATTTTCGGAATTTTACGTGATCGTCTTAAGTTCTTGTTTAATAAAGATTCTTGTGCCATTGACACACAGAACGAGGGAAATGCGCTTCCATTTTTTACTATTCCTTACATTCCTTTGATCACAGAACAATTTAAGAACATATCTAAAGATTTGAATATAAGATTATCATATAACAGCTTAAATAAAATGCGAACCTTCATAAAAGCTCATAAGGATAATCTACCTCGTTCTAAACTATGCGATGTTGTGTACAAAATCAACTGCAATGATTGCGACTGTTCGTATGTAGGCCAGACAGGCAGACAAATACAAACAAGAATTAAGGAACATCAGAACCATATTAACTGGAAAAGTCCGAATCATTCTGTTATAACTGATCATAGGTTAGCGTTTAATCACAATTTCGATTGGAACAATGTGGAAATTCTGGACAGGGAGCCGTATTGTTATAAACGCTTAATTTCTGATATGCTATACATTAAGAGACAAGATAATGGGTTAAATTTGCAAACGGACACGGAGGAATTGCCGGATTCGTATTTGAGCGTTATTAACAAGTTACCGAAAATATAAAGGAGTCGTTGCGAATGTTTATCCCTACCACAAGCTCATGTACTTACCGGTTTATTATGCTGCCCTTCCGACTCTGTCTACACTCACTCTCGACATGCCTGAGTGACAAGTTCGAGCTTATACCGCGACTCATCCGTGTACAACACTCCGTAAGTTTAAGATAATTGTGAATCTTTATTTTATTGTGACACACTGCGTTATATAACAAACTGCGACTCCGTTTTCGTATAACAGAAAATGACATTGGATCATTCCTTTCTGCCTGGTCTTTCAACCTGGCCAATTCGAGGATGCGATGGATTGCGAGCGTTTTTTACATCCGGATGGATTACCGAACTTATATAACATTGACTGCGTTTATGGCTATTAACTGTATGTATTGATGTATAATGGCTGTTAACTGTATATTTTACACGCTAAAGATGACACAAAAAAAGTGTCGAAACGTCCGTTTTGAGTAATATATTTCTCTATGATAAAAATTGTTAAAGCGCATCTTTTACCGCGCGTGGCTCCGATTGCCTCTTTCATACCCCCATATTGATATACAATGAAAGTAGGTAAGCTACGTTTGTTCTAAGCCGGGGATCTGAGGGGGGTGAGGGGCGGGGGAAACCGCGGGCGGGGGAAACCGCGAGCGGGAGGAGGAGACCGCAAGCGGGGGGAATCGCCGGGGGGGAACCGCGTTTTTCGACCGCCGCGGGAGGAGGGGGGAATCGCGTTTTTCGGACGCCGCGGGGCAAGGGGGAACCGCGTTTTTCGGCGCCGTGGAGCGAGGGGGTTTTCCGGCGCCGCGGGGCGAGGGGGTCCGCGTTTTCCGGCGCCGCGGGGCGACCGCGTTTTCGCCGCGCCGCGGAGCGTTCGCGTGCAACGGCCGCGCAGGTCCGCGTGACGTCACACGCTCCCGCTCGCGTTATCTCTCCCTCGCCCCCGTCCCCCGGTCGCGCGCCCGATTCCGGCATGCGCATTCTTATCAAGAGTTATAATTTTAAACCGTTGACGGTGGACAAGGGAGCGATAGACAGAAGAAAAAATAATTAAAACTTTTTAACCATATTATATGTATTTATTTATCATGTAGCGCATTATACACAATAGTATCAGCAGCATACGCCAACAGTTCACAATCAATAATCGAATTTTTATCATAAACTTCACGCAAGATATTGGTCGCATCACATTTGTCAATAATACATTTTCGCCGTAAAATTGTTACAAATTGTTTGAATTTTTCACTTACGCCATGAACATTTTGACATAGTTAAAAATACACATTCTCGACGCAATGTTCTAGTTCGAACAGGAAGAGTACGGTTGACGGTTTCATGTACAAGCTGGTGCCGCACGACGTCAATTTTACAATATCTGCGTCACGTATTTTAACAAGCTTCAGATCTCGAAACGTTAGCGATGATGGTGCCGATGACCGCACGAGTCGCTGTATATCTGCACGTTTTTCGATGAATGTCACCCACGTTGCATGTGGCAGAATTATCCGATTGCCTCGGTTATCGCCAATAAGTATATCCACAGAGGACATAGGTCCCGCGTTGATTCCAACATCCAAAAATTTATATGCTGTCGATGTCAAGGCAAATCTTCTTCCCAAAATACGTGGCGTGTAGCGAGGTTTACCAAAACTGGAAAAATACAATTACGTTTATAAAAGTTTTTTGCACAAGTATATACAAAAATTAGCGGTACTTACTCATTGTGCTGTTTCTCGCACGCTTCATCCGGGATCGGAACGTAGTAGTTCGCACCGTGAGTGTTCATCGTATCTGGAGGCTGTTTGCGACGTACTCGAACCGTATCGAATTCTTGACTGCGCTCTAGAATCCTCGTAGACCATTTATACATACCCAAAACAGCAAATCTAGCAAAAATAGCGCCTTTGTACGGCTGCATGGTGACCACCACAATCCACATATACGTTAAATGTGATATCTTTGTGAAGAACATTCGTGATGAGATCACCTCATCGGGCATCAAATATGATTTCTTTTTAAGAGCATACGTGTCTCGCGATGATTTCATCGAACACGTGCAAAACTGCAAATTTTGCAATTTCGCATAAGTCAATGGAGCGTTATTGTTTTGAAGAACATGTCGCGACATGTCTCGCGATGATTTCATCGAACACGTGCAAAACTGCAAATTTTGCAATTTCGCATAAGTCAATGGAGCGTTATTGTTTTGAAGAACATACGTGTCTCGCGACGATTTCATCGAACACGTGCAAAACTGCAAATAGCGCCGATGTACGGCTGATGCATTGATACAGATCAAACCACCGAAAGTCAATGGCGCGTTTTCGTGAACGTACGTGTCTCGCAATGATTTCATCGAACACGTGCAAAACTGCAAATTTTGCAAATAGCGCCGATGTACGGCTGCTGAGATGAAATTAGATATGATAAGCAAACGATGCATCATTAGTAGAATATAAAATGACGAATCTGGGGGATGCGCTCAATAGTCGAGAACTGGAAGTCGTGAGTGTAACAAATAGCGTTAGCAAGAGGATCGTGCAATAACATGGAGCAAGTGTTGTTGGAGCAATCCACCCTGTTAAATTCGAGGGAAGACTTTGCCGCATGGGAGCAACGATGCGACGAGTTTATCGAATCGTTGGAAGAACAAAGCCGAATTAAACGGCCACGATTATCGATCCATCAGTCATCGACCGGTCTCAAACAGTCGTTGGTCGCTTGCATCGCGCGACTCGAAGGTTTGAAAGACTCGATACGTCAACGTTTCGTGCATGTGGGTGCTGGATACAGTGCGAGTGAGACAGGACTCAGATGGCGCGAGATAGATACGGCTTTTGAAAGCCGTATACTGATCGGTGCGGTAATAAATTCTAAACACATCGAACCTCGTCAATTTCTCAAAAATGCGAGAGAAATTGTACTCGATCGTGTGCGGAACGTCATGCAACTACATGACAATGTAAAAATTAACACAGTGTTTAATGGTGAATTTGTTGCGGGTGACAAACGCTCGAATGAAAGTATCGCAACGAGAAACTATGAAGTCTTCCGTGAGTCCGATCTGCATAAGTGGTACAAGCGACACGTTATCGAGCCTACCTTAGCAAAGCTGGAGGAATTCCAGGAACGTGATAGCGGATGGGCGTTGTCGCGTATACTCAATTTAATGGTAAATGTGAACAAATATAATCCATTGCACGCGGGGTGTTTTGTGGAAATACCGCGAGAAATTAAAAAGAAGAAAGCGGTGATAAACGTGCAATCAAGAGACAATGCATGTTTCGCATGATCAGTGACGGCTGCTCTGTATCCAGTTGAGGAACACGCATATCGGGAATCGTCGTATCCACATTACACGTCGGTGCTAGATTTTACGAACATTGAGTTTCCAATGACGTTGGATCAAATTAAAAATTTTGAAAATCACAACATCTCCATCAACGTCTACAGCATCGAAAAAAAAAACAAGGAACTTGCAATCTTGCCATTACGGGTTACTGATCTTATAATGGGCAGACACGTAAATCTGCTGTACGTGCATGATGACAACGTGGGACATTTTGCGTGGATCAAGAACCGATCCCGCCTCGTGAGCTCGTAATTGAGCAAAAATACGAACGAAAAATATTTTTGCGATCGGTAAGTACCTAGAGTTCTTTTAATATTATATAGAATATTTTGTGTATAAAAAAATTTATAATATTTGCGTTTATTTTTGCAGATGTTTGCACTACTTCAGCTCCAACGAAAAATTGGAAGCCCACACCGTCTACTGTCAGGAGATGAACGAATGCGCGATCAAGTTACCGAGCGATAACGACAATTGGTTGACCTTTAAAAATCACAGCAGAAAGGAACGAGTTCCGTTTATCGTATACGCCGACCTGGAATGTACCCTGGAGAAGATGGAAGCGGATCCGGAAACATCCAGGTACACATATCAACATCATCGCGTGTTTAGCATGGGGTACTACGTGCGTTGCTCGTACGACGAGTCGTTATCTATGTATCGGTTTCGTCGCGATAAGAATTGCGTCGCGTGGTTCGCCGAGGAGCTAAGACGTTTAGCTCACGACGTGACGACGGAAAGACCATTTTGTCCACTAATGTACCCATGGCAGATTTCACGCGAGACGAGTGGGAAAAATTTAACAGCGCAACGCACTGTCACGTGTGCGAAAAACCGTTTGAGCCAGACAACGTGCGAGTACGCGAACATTGTCACCTGACCAACCGATACAGAGGTCCCGCGCATTCTAATTGTAACTTAAATTATAAAGATTCGCATTGCATTCCCATAGTGTTTCATAATTTATCGGGCTATGACGCACATTTTATTATAACTGAAATAGCAACAGCGTACGAAGGACATGTAGATTTACTCCCAATCACAAAAGAAAAATATATTTTGTTTACAAAAAATGTTCAAAACACCGAAGATAAAGATAAGAAAACATGCGTCAAATTGCGATTTATCGATTCATACAAGTTTCTCACCGCTAGTCTCGATAAATTGGCATCTTATCTCAGCAAGGATAAACTGCGAATATTGCAACGCAAATTTTGTAAAATATCCACAGAAAATTTTGATTTGTTGACACGAAAAGGTGTATTTCCCTATGAATACATTGACTGCGTCGAAAAGTTGGAGGACTTGTGTTTACCACCGCGCGACTCGTTTTACAGTTCATTGACAGGTGACACCGTATCCGAGAGCGATTACGCGCACGCCGTCGACGTCTGGCAGCGGTTCTCTATTCGAACGCTCGGTGATTACAGCGATTTATATCTCAAGCCTGATGTCTTGCTGTTGGCCGACATCTTTGAAAATTTTCGCGATAGTTGCGTCGCGAGTTATGGACTCGATCCCGCGTATTATTATACTCTACCGGGTTTTACGTGGGATGCTATGTTAAAGCATACACACATCAATTTCGAATTGCTCACCGACATTGACAAGGTCATGTTTATCGAACGCGGTATACGCGGCGGTTTGAGTCAATGTTCAAACAGATAGCGCTGGCCAACAACAAGTACATGCAGTCGTACGATCCATCGAAACCGTCGTCGTACCTGATGTATTTTGATGTAAATAACTTATACGGCTGGGCAATGTGTCAACCATTGCCATATGCAGATTTTAAATGGGTCGACAACGTAACCGATTTTAATGTTATGGATGTCGCGTTAGATTCCTCGATAGGCTACAAACTCGAAGTCGACTTGGAGTATCCACAACATCTTCACGACGCGCACACTGACCTACCGTTCTGTCCGACGCGCGATAAACCACCCGGTAAGCGGCAGGACAAGCTCCTCGCAACATTATACGATAAGAAACGATATGTAATACATTATCGCAACCTGCAGCAGTGTACTCGTCACGGTCTCCGTATATCAAAGATTCACCGCATACTGAAATTCGCGCAATCTCCATGGCTTCGCGATTATATAGAACTTAATACGAAATTTAGGACATTGGCTAAGAATGATTTCGAAAAAAATTTATACAAATTGATGAACAATGCCGTGTTTGGTAAAACCATGGAGAATGTGCGCAATCACGTTGACGTGCGACTCGTGACTCATTGGGAGGGTAGATACGGCGCGGAGGCAATGATAGCAAAACCAAATTTTCATAGCCGAAGCGTTTTTTCGGAGAATCTTGTAGCAATAAAAATGCGAAAACTCGAGGTGACAACCAATTCGACAAACCAATCTACGTGGGTATGTGCATCCTCGATATATCCAAGACATGTTTGTACGAATTTCATCACGAGTACATGTTACCGCTGTATCGCGATAAGTGTAAAGTCACGTACACCGATACGGACAGTCTCATTTATCACATCGAGTGCGACGATGTATACGATACCATGAAGCGCCATATTCATAGATTTGACACTAGCGATTACGCGATCGATAATACATATGGTATCCCACTCGCCAATAAAAAAGTACCGGGCTTAATGAAAGACGAAAACAGCGGTGCGATAATGACCGAATTCGTCGGGCTTAGAGCAAAGATGTATGCCTTGCGAGTAGATGGTAAAAAAGATACGAAAAAAGCTAAAGGTGTTAAGAGTAACGTCGTAGTTAGGTCCATAACGTTCGACGACTACACGCGGTGTCTGCGCGATGAAATTGAAATGACGCGACAGCAGGCTTGCATAAGATCCAAACTACACGAGGTATACACCATATCCGAAACGAAAATAGCTCTAAGTCCGTACGACGATAAGCGCTACATTATACCCGGTTCTACCGAAACGCATGGGGACATTATAAAATACCATTGTAAATATATTGTAAATACATTTAGGAAAATAAATGACACATTTGTATGTATAATATGTTTTTATATTGTAATAAATTTTTACAATACATTATTCTTGTGTATCCATGAATTGTGTGAATTATCAAATCCTAACCACTTTACATAAACCTCATCCCCCATTTTGCGCAAAACTTTTTCAACGAGATACACGTCGGGATTAGCAACGCGATGTAACTCGTATTCGTAGAAGCCGCCGGCGATTTGTTTTCCGCAGGAATCTTCCAACAGATACGTCACGGGATTAGTTTTCTGCACTTTGACGATTCTAAACACCTCCGTGGTCCAATTTGGCGTGTATCCTTTCTCGAAGATTGTCTTGAATTTACTCACGCGTACCGAGTCGCCCACTTTGAATCGCGCGGGAGCAGCGATCTTTACGTAGCTGTACACCGTTGCTAGGAGCTTGTCGGCGATCGCGGGGGTAACATCGATGGGTCGCATGCCGATAGTTCGATGCTTTCGCGCGTTGTAATCCGATACGAGACCCGGCAGCGAGTCGATCCATTTGTAATTTCCATTGCGCGTAAACATTTTCCACATGTCGTTCTTGAGCGTGCGATTGAATCGTTCGACGACCGATGCCTTCATTACGGAATAGGTCGAATAGTGATTGATATTATGTTTCTTCAAGAGTTTCTGCACGTTTGCGTTGTAAAATTCTTTTCCCTTGTCAGTCTGCAAGTTTTTCGGGTATCTTCCGCCGCCTCGAATTATTTTCGCCATCGCCGCAGTAACCTCGGTTCCGCTCTTGGCCTTGAGCGGTATGGCCCATGCGTGCTTGCTCAGCACGTCAATAACGGTGAGTATGTAGTTGTAGCCTCTGCTGAATCGCGTGTATGGACGCATCTCGACGACATCCGCTTGCCACAGATCATCGTATCCCTGCACTATGACGCGTCTTCGAGAAAAATTTCTTCTCGCAGGAGCGTGTAATTCTTCTACCAACCTCCGTTTCTCAGTTGATTGCTTCTTACCAGCCATGACGATGACGCGCAACTGACGCAAATATCAGATGTACGTTCTTATCTATTCGCGATGATTCGCAATTACATCTTGAATCATCTTTTGAAGTTCGTTTAGGGTAATTTGCACGTTACTCTGGAATGTGGCCATCTTTCTCTCAATTTCATCCTATTGATCTTTCAAAATTTGTACGCTCTGCTGCACGTAACGTTTATTGGCTGCATCACCATCATCTACAGGCGGCGCTATCCGTCGAATCTTGCGCGATTTCGCGTCAAAGTACCGTGGTGACCATGCAAAGGGCGTTATCGCCCACGTAATTTCTGATTAATCCGCTCCATTGATAGTACGGTTCCGCACCGCCTTTTCCGAGCGATATACCAAACTTGTTGATCGGCATTTCGATGTTGATTGAACGGATCGCTGTCGCGCCATTTAATTTATAATATATCTAGCCTCGCGAAGTTCCTCGATAATCGACAGGATCTCGTTATCGTGACTGGTGTGACCTGCTAGGCGTGAAGCTTCGAGCAATCGAAGACGATCTACGAGCTCGTTGGGATCGTCCCAATGAACATAGTCGATCTTGTTGTCGTTTAATGTCATGGCACGCGGTATACCTTTTCCAGCTTTTTTACCCGATATCGACGATGCAATTATATGGTCGATCTTATTGCCTGTCATGGCACGAGGTATACCTTTTCCAGCTTTTTTACCTGAAATCAACGGCCCGATTATATGTGTGTGTACTTGTATCCCCCGTTGCCCTTTATTTGAGCGTGAGCATCATAATTGCGTGTATGAACATTTGTCATCAACAGAATGCTCTTGTATGTTTGCATATCGTCCTCCGTGTAGATATCGTCATCGGGATATTTCTTAAAGATTAATTTGAAAAGACCGCGTGTGCCAGCGTATCGTACGCCGTCGATAATTATGTTGTCCTCGTTGTTCACGTCGAAACGTTTATTACCGAGCATCATTCCACCGTTGGTGAATTTAACACCGTACGCGATGTTTATACCGCTTTCTTCATCGCCGCTCAGAACTGCCCCGATGTACTTTTGGCTCAATGGACCCAATTGATCTCGCTACGTTTCTCGACCCTCAGATGTTTGCAACTGCTGTCAAACGGACGTCACGAGTGAGTCATTCGTGGTTTCGAAAACATCTTCGTTTGCGAGCACTGTGGGATGTACGGAAGGCGCAGAGGTTATCGGTGGTTCATTCAATGGACCTTTCGATCGTTTTGCTTTACGCGGCTGTAAAATTTTGGTTATTTCGCTCAAATTAGATGGCACATTTATCGATCTTTTCAATGTAACCGGAGTTGAAGCCATTACAGTGTCGTTAAACGACGCGTTTGGTCGTTGTCGTTTGAGCTTCGGCTCTTCGTCTTCCCACGTTGTTTCATTCTCAATCTTTGACACATAAGATTCTTTGCCAACTGTGTTTTCGACAATCTGCCTTAGAGACTCGATGATGGGTTTAAAGTGTCTCTCCAACGCGACATCTTCCTCCACTTTGCCAGTTTTCAAGGCGTGATACTTTTTGCGAATCGAATTGCTCGTTTTCGCAATTTGATTTGCTATCCTCTCACGCTCTCTAATATCCTCGCTGCTGTCCATGTTGCGATAACGTTGTTCAATCGGCGCGTCGACAACAACTAACCACGTTTCGGTATCGCAAAGTCGTTAAATCCTTTTCTGTATCGACCATTCGAAATCGCGCTGTCCTTGTCTATCACCACGAATACATACTTTTGTTGCCAACACGTATGACACAATTTACTGAAATCATCGTAAGACATATCTGTATTTACGTGTTCGTTGTACACGTGTTTCAGATTGGTACCATCCTGTTTAAACAGAATCAATAAATTCGCGTTGTCGCGTATAAGATGCTTCGGTATCTTTGCATATGTCTGACAAAGATAGAAAGAGTCAACGTCCGCGTGCCGGCCCATTGCAAAGTATTCTCTTATCGTATCCTGCTTGTCGCACGCCACGTCATCAAAGATAGAAATAGAATTCGGGAGCGCCTCGCTCGGTGGAATGACGTCACTGTTATTCGAGAACGTAAAGTAGCCAATCTCTTCTATCGGTGTTAGTATATTCTCCAAATATCGATATTTCGGTTGTTGCAACGATTTCGAGTACACATACACGTTCTCGAAACGTACACCGTGCGGACTTTTCAGCAAGCTTATCAAGACGTTTGTTTTGCCGCAATTCGACGGGCCGCTGATGATACCGCGTATAGAAATCGGTAGCATGTTTCCATGTTTGCGTACCTCTTTCGTTAACGGCATTCTATCGTCAAAGTTTGTCACTTTGATCGTCCGCGATTGTCGTACGAACCGCATTTTACCTCCCCTCCACAACGAATAAAAAACAATATCGAGAAAGCTGGCCTATTTATAGAGGCGCGTAGAGCTGAGATGTTCAGTCGTTAAAATGTTTTTGCTCGTGTCGGATAACAGCGATATTTACGATTTAACCGCCGAGCAGTTAAAGTATATACCAAAGGTCATTCTGCTGCAACAGTTTTATAATCACATAGATTATTTGTGGGATAAGCTTCCCGAACATATCAAGGCAGATTCGGAGGTTCAACAATATCGGCGCTGTTTAATACATTATAATTTGCCGTGTCAGCAAACGCACATCGACGGTCCGCCGCCGTTGATAAAAAACTGCGGCGAATGCCGCCGAAGATAGGCCGAGGTCTGTTGAAACACGCGATAAACGCGCTTCCGATCGAATTACATATCCCCGGCTATCAATTTTGCGGACCGGGAACTCGCTTAGAAACACGATTGGCAAGAGGTGATCGGGGTATTAATCCATTGGACGCAGCGTGTCGCGAGCACGACATAGCCTACTCGCGTAGCAACGATCTCGCAGAACGACACGTGGCAGACAATATACTCGCCGCGGAAGCGCGAAAACGTGTCAACGCGAACGTTTCTACTCTCGGAGAGAGAGCTGCGGCTACAGCCGTCTGGGCGGCCATGAAGGCTGAAACGAAACTCGGTATGGGTTTGAAAACGAAGAAAAAGAAGAAGACCAAGCGAATACTTCCGGTAGCGAAACGCGGCGGTATCCTACCGATCCTGCCGTTATTAGGGGTTCTCGGCTCGTTGGTCGGCGGAGCGGCGGGAGTCGCAGAGGTCGTGAATGATAACAAAGCCGCGCGGCGTCAGCTGGAAGAGATGCAACGTCACAATCGCGCCATGAAAGGTCACGGACTTTATCTTGCTCCGTACAAACGCGGACGGGGAGTCACGAGGAAAAAAAACGTCGAAAAGACGCTAAAAATTCCCAAGGGTGTAACTACCAACGTGCAACTGCAACAATTGGCAAAACGTATGCGCATTCCATATTTTAGAGGTATTTTTATGCGCGACTTGTTACCGATCGGCGATATACGTCGAAACGAGAGCGGTATCGTGAATTTGGATAATACTGAGGGACCGGGTACTCACTGGGTGGCGTACGCGAAGAGGGGAAATCGTGCCATATATTTCGACAGTTTTTGGCAATTTTCGACCACCGAGAGAATTGGCGCAGTATCTAGAGAACAATGTAATAAAGTACAATCGCACGCCTTATCAGCGATACGATCAGAGCAATTGCGGACAACTGTGTCTGCGTTTTCTACAGTCGGTTGACAATCAATTTAAAGACCGGCGTTACGCTGTTTAATCTCAGTATTCATTCAAACATGTCACTGACATTTACGCTCACCGGCAAGAGCAGCATCCTCGCGGTAAGCTACTTTCCCGCCGTGGATTTGAGCGATGGCGATTACGAGCTCGGTCTGACAGATTTTGAAACCTATCACACGATACCGAATGTAAATTCGTCGAACAATAAATTCTACTATGGCGACGACGACAAAGAGATTACCATTCCCGAAGGATCGTACGAACTGCATGATATAGACATGTATCTGAAGCGCGTTCTTTTATGGGACCAATCCAATAATGTCTCGACAAACGAAGATGACCCGCATTCATTGATTATTATTCGAGCCAACAACAATACGATGAAGAGCGAGATCAAGTGCGCTTATCGAATAAATTTCACAAAACCGAACAACATTGGATCGCTGCTGGGATTTTCAGCGAATCGCGTGCTGAAGTCGCGACAATGGCACGAATCGGATGTTTCGATAAATATCATCAACGTAAACATCATTCGCATAGAGTGTAACGTGACCGCTGGTGCATACAGCAACGACAAGTACGTTCACACGATACACGAGTTTTCACCGAGCGTGCCTCCAGGATATAAGATATTGGAAACGCCGGCACAGATCATTTACCTTCCGATCATCGTACGGAGCATTTCGGACTTGACGCTTTGCGTCGTAGATCAGGACGGTCGATTGATTGATTTTCGCGGAGAAGAGATCACCGCTAGACAGCATGTACGAAGACGACGGCGATAACGTGAGATGCTCGTACTGAACGAAGCTGAGCAGGTGCGACAGACGAGAAACAAAAAGACAATCCGATCGCCAAAGAAGAAACTCACTGCGTCAAACGTTGAATTTTTTTAATCATTGGGTTTTGTCGTACGAAATGGCTAATATCTTAAACATTGGTGGTGAACCGATCTTTGACGATAGCGTCGTCAAGATTGAGACACACACGTACAATCCGTACGCCAACACAACGTTTGGACATAACGATGAGATAAGAATACCCATACAACAGCAGGATTTATACACGTTGCCGTGTGAAAGCTTTCTCTACGTTGAAGGACGATTGGTAATAAAGAGAAGGAATGATGAGTCTCAGGCAACGCTTGCGAATAATTGCGTGGCGTTCATGTTCGATGAGATTCGATACGAGCTCAACGGCGTGGAGATTGATCGCAACAGAAACGTTGGAATAACCAGTACCATCAAGAACTACGTATCGCTATCATATAATGATTCTCAACTCATGCGGAATGCTGGCTGGGACGTTACATCGAGCATACCGGAAGGATACTTCAACTTTTGCGTACCGCTCAAGTTGTTGCTGGGCTTTTGCGAAGATTACAAACGCGTCGTTGTTAACGCTCGTCACGAATTAATTTTGATACGAGCGCGTAGCGATAACAATTGCATTGTAGGAAATCCGGCGACAGAGCCGGAAATCGAATTGTTTAAAATACAGTGGCGAATGCCTCACGTCACATTAAACGACCCGCGAAAAACGATCTAATATGAATCTAACTAAAATCATATTAAATAATATTAAATTTGAGTAAAATTCAAATTAAATCCAGATTTTATATTAAAATTATATTTGTTTAAATACAGTTTTAATTTGCACTTATTAAAATCAGTTATGTAGATTAAATATGATCCACAATAAAATAGGGCTTTAATTAAAATTTAATTAGATCACTTATGTGGATCATATAACACTTCGAATCAAATATGGTTTTAATTTGTATTTAATAAGATAACTTATGTGGATTATATATGATCCAGAACCATACATGATGCAGAATATTTATATATAAGACTTTAATAAAAAGTTAATGTGTTCTGTATGCGATTTTTACTCGATTTAATTGCGGCTTTAATCCAAATTTGGTTCTAATTTGATTCTTATTAAAACGTATTTTTGTTTAAATAATATTTGCGGTAAAATTTGTTTCTTTATTTGTCAAACTTAACATGTAAATATTTGATTCAAATTAAAACAATATATATAGTCATATAAGATTATATATGATCAGATCAGAATATTGCATCTCAAAGTATCCGATAGATGGCATTCGATGTGATCTTGTTTCTCGTAATTAAAATTTGACAAAGAGTGTTATAAGAACGGTATCAAGAAGACACGACACTGTCTCGCGCTATTCTCGCGCGACGCTGTCTCGGAGCGACACAATTTTTGTATCAGTTATATCGTGAAGTCCACTATAATAAAGTGGCAAAATAAATAACAAAATAAATTTAAATTGGTATAAATTTAAATTTAAAACAAAATTATATAAAATTCTAATAAGATCAAATAACATTTATATATGATAAATTTGACTTATATGACAAATTTGATTTATATGATTATATTTGACTTATATATGATTATATTTGACTTATATGATTATATTTGACTTATTTGATTTATATTTAACAAATTAATTTTGAATTTATTACCATATTTAATCCACATTTGGCAAATTAAAACCATATTAACTCTGCATTTTCTTAGGTCTGTGCGGCTGATTTTGCATATTTTAACAAAGCAAGGTCCAGTTTAATCCATATATAGATTAAATAAGATGGGGTACTTTAATTTGATTTAAATATAACATATTTAAATTAAAATTGATTTGCATATTCGATTCTAATAAGATTCTTATTAAATTCATATAAGCTTTTAATACGGTTTTAATACAATCGTTTTTCGCGGGGAGATCAATAAGCTATCCATGCTACGGGCCTTGGAAAGCGGGCGATATCTTAGTGTCAGTTTTCGTTCGTGGGATCTGTACGAGTACCCCATGTTGCAGAGCACGACCAAGCATTCGTGGGCCGTCAAAACGGCGACTCAGCTAGAGAAGCCGCGGTACGTTATCTTTGCGCTGCAGACCGGCCGCAAGAATATCATGTCTCAAAATGTTAGCGTATTCGATGACTGTAACTTGACCAATGTCAAACTTTATCTAAACTCCGAATTTTATCCGTACGACGACATGAATCTGGATTTTACAAAAAATTGATACGCCGTTCTTTTCGATATGTATGCGTGTTTTCGTAAAACTTATTACGGATACGATTCCATCGATACGCTTTGCAGCTTGTATACATTCCTGATGAAAGGACCTTTTGTTGTCATCGATTGCTCGCGACAAAACGAATCTGTCAAGAGCGCCACCGTGGATGTGCGAATAGAATTTGATTGTAAAGAAAATGTACCTGCAAATACTACCGCCTATTGCCTCATCTTGCATGATCGTGTAATCGAATACTGCCCGCTGTCTAATGTAGTGCGCAAACTCATGTAAATTGCAATATCAGCAGATATTGCGATATAAGATACACTGATGTACCGCGATAAGATACAGATTGCTCCATCGTTTCGTCATGATTGTACCGACGTTTGTCGATCTGCAAGGATTCACCGTCGGGATGAAATTTGTCGTGAAAGAGGTGGCGGTTCTGAGAAACGGGACCGTTTTGGCGCATTACATTTTTACATGTCCCATGCCATGGAGTCTCCTCACGAAATCCGAGAGATCATGCGCTTTCTGGTTGATTGCGAATCACCATGGACTACGATGGGAGAACGGAAACATGCCCTACAGCATGGCGAAACATCTAATTACATCGGCTGTACTTGGAGAGGGCAACGAGACATCGACTCTTGTGTACGTCAAGGGATGCCAGAAACGAGAATGGCTGGTGGATCTGCTTGAGAATAAAGCGAGAAAACATCTAAAAATTGAGACTTTGGATGCAGATTACGAAGATATCGAATCTTTAAATAATCTAGATGTTACTAATACTGTAAGATGCGAAAAACATGTTAAGAATTGCGCATTACAAAATGTATTAAAAATATTTAACTGTTGGTCGCGACACCAGAAATAATTTTTTTGAAATAAACTATATATGTATATATAGATGTTTTATTTCCTTTTCCCACATACTTTGTAGTATAATATAGATGTTTTAGTTGTTCAAGAGCTGTTTTTAGCTGTTTTTTAGTTGTTTGATAGCTGTTTAAAAACTGTTTTTAGCTGTTTAAAAGTAGCGGTTTAATAGCAGTTATACAGATAGCTGTTTTAATTGTTTGATAGCTGTTCAAGAGCTGTTTGATAGCTGTTTTTAGCTGTTTCATAGCGGTTCAATAGCTGTTTAATAGCTGTTTGATAGTTGTTTTTAGCTGTTTCATTGCGGTTCAATAGCTGTTTGATAGCTGTTCAATAGCAGTTATACAGATCGCAGTTATACAGATAGCTGTTTTAGTTGTTTGATAGCTGTTCAAGAGCTGTTTGATAGCTGTTTCATAGCGGTTCAATAGCTGTTTCATAGCTGTTTGATCGCGGTTCAATAGCAGTTATACAGATCAAATCATCGAAAGTCAATGGCGCGTTTTCGAGAACATACGTGTCTCGTGGTGACTTCATCGCACACGTGCAAAACTGCCCATCGCAGATTTTTCGGCATGCACAATTGTATGGATGTTGAGATCATGGTGAAATTAGATATGATAAACAAACGACGTGACAATAGTGAGATGTAGAAGGATGCATTTGAGGGTACGCTCAGTAGTCGAGGACTGGAAGTAAGAGTCGGTTGGCATGCTAGATCGTGTTCGAACGTGTTTGTCTTGTCGAAAAATTTCAAGTGTTGCGACTGTTTGTACTGTTTGATTGTATTGTGTAATTTTAACAGTAGTACTGTGTATTGCGCCTTTTGAGGCATACAACGTTCAAAATGTATTTCGAGGAATTGTTTGAAGGACATGAAATGGTAGTTGAAGCAAACGATGAAGAAATGGAAGTGCCTGAAGAACTGGAAGTGAATGACGAGGAAGGAATGGAAGTTGATAATGACGCAATATTGTCAGACGACTCATGTTATGACAGTGAAATGTCTGATGAGGATATTCCGGACGAAGTTTACAGAGTGTTGAGTCAAGCAGAAGTAAATGCGTTAAATCCTCTTACAAGGATGTGCAGCACATACTGTTATTTCACTCCTGGACATATGAAGTTTTGTGCGTCATGCATGTGAGATTACACGGATTGTTTTCGATCTTATATGTTGTTCGCAGACATGACACCAGGCCTTATATTCTTATGGACGGTCTGTTTTGTTCATCGTGCGGGGACCCATTATACCTAATTTTACCGTGTAATCTGTGTTCGATGTGTGTTTTTGTATAACTTTTAGCTGTGTAAATAGCCTGTGTAAATAGCCTGCAGTATTTTAGTGTATACGTATTATGTAAATTAAAAGACTGGCCTGTATTCTAAAGGTGACTGACTCAAGAGCCAGGAATTTTTGGTTCAAATCTCGCGGTCGTAAGCGAATTTTCTATGTATAATATAAATTTAATTAAACGCGACCGTGAGCGCGAACGGGGGGCCGGGAGTCAGGAGAGATAACGCGAACGGGGGCCGGGAGTCGGGCGCGCGAACGGGGGGACGGGACCGCGAGAACAAAAAGACGCGCGCGACCGGGGGACGGCGGCAAGGGAGAGATAACGCGAGCGGGAGCGTGTGACGTCACGCGGACCGGCGCGGCCGTTGCACGCGGACCCCTCCCGCGGCGAAAACGCGGTCGCCCCGCGGCGCCGGAAAACGCGGACCCCCCTTCCTCGCGGCGCCGGAAAACGCGGACCCCCTCGCCCCGCGGCGCCGGAAAACGCGGACCCTCTCGTTTCCGCGGCGCCGGAAAAAGCGGTTCCCCCCTTCCCCGCGGCGCCCGAATGACGCGGTTCCCCCTCCCCCTCCCCGCGGCGCTCGAAAAACGCGGTTCCCCCTCCCCCTCCCCGCGGTGCTCGAAAAACGCGGTTTCCCCCCTCCCCCCGGTCCCCCCCGACCCGCAGTTCCCCCGGCCCGCGGTTCCCCGTCGCCCATCACCTCCCCTCAGATCCCCGGCCTAGAATCGGCCTAGCTTACCTACTTAATTGTATTTTTTTAGTTTTGGTAAACCTCGCTACACGCCACGTATTTTGGGAAGAAGATTTGCCTTGACATCGACAGCATATAAATTTTTGGATGTTGGAATCAACGCGGGACCTATGTCCTCTGTGGATATACTTATTGGCAATAACCGAGGCAATCGGATAATTCTGCCACATGCAACGTGGGTGACATTCATCGAAAAACGTGCAGATATACAGCGACTCGTGCAGTCATCGGCACCATCATCGCTAACGTTTCGAGATCTGAAGCTTGTTAAAATACGTGACGCAGATATTGTAAAACTGACGTCGTGCGGCACCAGCTTGTACATGAAACCGTCAACCGTACTCTTCCTGTTCGAACTAGAACATTGCGTCGAGAATGTGTATTTTCAACTATGTCAAAATGTTCATGGCGTAAGTGAAAAATTCAAACAATTTGTAACAATTTTACGGCGAAAATGTATTATTGACAAATGTGATGCGACCAATATCTTGCGTGAAGTTTATGATAAAAATTCGATTATTGATTGTGAACTGTTGGCGTATGCTGCTGATACTATTGTGTATAATGCGCTACATGATAAATAAATACATATAATATGGTTAAAAAGTTTTAATTATTTTTTCTTCTGTCTATCGTTCCCTTGTCCACCGTCAACGGTTTAGAATTATAACTCTTGATAAGAATGCGCGTGCCGGAGTCGGGCGCGCGAACGGCGGCCGGGGGCCGGGAGGGACCGCGCGCGAACGAGAAAACGCGCGCGACCGGGGGACGGGGTCGAGGGAGAGATAACGCGAGCGGGAGCGTGTGACGTCACGCGGACCGGCGCGGCCGTTGCACGCGAACGCTCCGCGGCGCGGCGAAATCGCGGTCGCCTCTTGCCCCGCGGCGTCCGAAAAACGCGATTCCCCCCTCCTCCCCGCGGCGGTCGAAAAACGCGGTTTTCCCCCCGACGATTCCCCCCGCTTGCGGTCTCCTCCTCCCGCTCGCGGTTTCCCCTGCCCGCGGTTTCCCCCCCCGCCCGCGGTTCCCCCCCGCCCGCGGTTCCTCCCCCCACCCGCGGTTCTTTCTTGCCCCTCACCCCCCTCAGATCCCCGGCCTAGAACAAACGTAGCTTACCTACTAATCAATTAGAATCAAAAGCCATGCGATCCAAGCTTAGGTGTTTGACAGCCTTATATTAGTTTTTGTATACATATATGTCTATATATAGGTTCGAACCCTGGCTGAGGTAATACTTTTCACAATTTTCTTTACAGTTTTTAGATAATTAAATCGAGTCGATTTAATTCCGGGGAAGGAAGGGTTTTTAATTCTAACAATTACTGTGTTTTAAGTCCGACAAATAATCGGCGCGCAGTTTGTTAGAAAAAATTATATGTATATATATAGACATATATGTATACAGAAACTAATATAAGACTGTCAAAGACCTAAGCTTGGATCGCATGGCTTTTGATTCTAATTGATTGTACAACAAAAAAAGAGTTTCATGGTTCTTCCATATCTTAAATCAACCTCCGAATTAATTGCTTCGAAGGTAGACAAATCAAAAATATCCATAAGGTACCGTATCTTAAACAAACTTAGTAACATTATCAAGGTTCAAAAAGACAAGAACTCGTTGTTTATGAACAATAACGTAATATACAAGATTGATTGCAAAAATTGCGATGCATCGTACGTAGGCCAAACGAAAAGAGGGTACCGTATCTTAAACAAACTTAGTAACATTATCAAGGTCCAAAAAGACAAGAACTCGTTGTTTATGAACAATAACGTAATATATAAGATTGATTGCAAAAATTGCGATGCATCGTACGTGGGCCAAACAAAAAGAAAGCTTCAGACTAGAATCAAAGAACATAAATATAACATCAGACTAGATGAATCCAAGCATCGGTGATAACAAATCATATTTTGATGCATAATCATACATTTGATTGGGATAACACACGTATCTTAGATTACGAACAGAATTATGCGAATGAAATGAATTATCTGAAATGATAAACATTAAAGAATAAACCAACGGGATTAACTCTAACAAAAACACTGAATTATTGGAAAGAGTTTATTTTGATGTTTTAAACGAATTTTCCAGGCTAGTTAATTGCAAACAGTTTTGTCCTTGTGTCAAGTTCATTTCTCTCTCAGTTCTTGGTGTCTCTTCGCATAGATCGGACGTGTTATATATACCGATATCACATAATTATTGTCCGTCATGGTTCTCGTTATCTCTGACCACTTATGTAAGTCTTGTTTCATATAATTAGTGAATCAATGTTAAATTATCTAATAGTATATTTATCTAGTTGCCACTAAGATAGTCCGGAAATGCATTATTCAAAATGATTGACTTGCATGGGTCTCTGCGAGACAACAATATATTAAAAAAAAAAAACGGAAATTTAATGGAGGATGACAGATTTCAGAAGAAAGCGTTCTATATTTTTAGTTTTTTGACTTTGTGATTGCAGTATGTCTCTATGGTTAATCGATTGCGTTTTGACTTCATATATGTTAGCACTTAATTTTGTTTATTGACAATTCTGATGAAGTCCGAGTACGATACAAAACGTCATATTAATATTAATTTCAATAAAAATATATTGTTACGGCCCCAATTTAAGATAAGAGAAACAATTATATTAAGTAAGAATTGTGAAACATAGATATTAAGTAAGAAGATGTAAAATAATAGAATTAAGAAACCGAGACCCTGAAAGATATATTGAGAGCAAGCGACAAAGGAGAATCACAACAATAAGTTGCGCGACCGGCCTACTTCCGATTGAGCAACTCAGCAAAACCGAAGGACGGACAGATGGATAAAACGGAACGAGAACAGAGGACCACGGGGCAATGTGAGTCTGGGAGCAGATCAGTAACAGGCATCCTTGTAACAATAACTGTAAAACGGATCTAATTAAAATATTCTTTATTCGAAGTGCTGTTTATCAACGAGTGTTCTTTCCGTTATCCATCCCGCCTCCTCCTTGGAGCAATCGAATTCCTGTGCACCCACGGCGGGGCACAACAAGTGGTGGCAGCGGTGGGATCCAGTGGCAGGAAGACGGGAACGAAACGGCAACTGAAAAAGAAATACAAGTGAATCAGTGAGGCAGTGCAACATCCGACACGAAGACACGCCAGGCAGATTCAACAGCAGCAGACAACACGGTAGCGGCCGACAAGGGACAAGCGAGCAGCGTAACCTGAGAAGGCGCTGACCTACCTCAACGGAGGCTCACCGACAGATAAAGTGGCACGAGCACCGACCAGCAACATGCGACTAGCGACCGTAATGTAAGTCGATTAAGCAAAATATGTAAAGCGCAATTACCGTAGATGTCGGAAAACGAAAATCCACCTGCGGAACTAAACCAATCGTGGCTCCCTAGCGAGACGTCACGACGAGCGCGTAGAAATAGACCGTTAAGCCCCGTGCAAACGACCGAAGAAGTCGTAAGTGACAATCGCAAAACCGTGCGTAGAAATTTAGACGCGTACTACTCAAGCGAAAGCGAATCGGAACCGGAATTACACCCGAACACTGTAATCGAACGCGAACAATTCGACAATTCCGTTGTAATTTTAGACGCGAGAGTGATAGGACAAAATAACTGCCCCGACGAAAATAGACTCCACCCCTCACACGTGCACACACAATCCGAAGACGCACAGTACGACCAGTAGGCTAACACACAGACGAGAGTTTTCATTAACCTCGTATGATAGCAGCGTATTTAATCCGCAAGAGTATTATTCTGCCTCGAGAAACGTGAACGTAATCGAGATGGCGGAAGCAACAAATAGCAACCACGACGCGAATGATATCGTAAATAACGACGCGCAGATAACTCCAGAAGACGTAGACGCAGAAATCAACCGCCTAAATAGAGTGCTATCTTGAAGGAGAACACCGGCGAATAATCGTAATCGAATTCCCTGACTGCAACCGGACGATACGGACGACAGAGATGCCATTCTCGGCGAGATATTAAATGGAATCCGCAATTTACAAGATCGCGTAAATCAACTAAAAACGGCGAATCCTGAACACCGCGAATTTCACGCGAGACGCGAGCCAAGTAACCTCCCGTTCGAAGTAACGTACGGACGAACGTCATACGATATCCGGAATTAAGCGGAACGCGCTATCGGATATCTACGGCTAAAAGAGGCACGAGATATGATCCCCGAGTTCGACGGAGCCTCGAGCAAATTACAAGAATTCTTAAGCGCCGCGTCATATGCAATAAAAAACATAAATCCTATGGAAGAAGGAACATTATTAGAAGCAGTGCTATGCACAAAGCTCAAAGGTAGAGCAATGATAGATTTCCAAACGCGGGAAATACGAGATTTCGCACAACTAAAGAAAGAATTAGAAGTGTGTTATTTGAGCCGAAAGAGCACCACTCACTTGCAATTAGAGTTTAATACACTCAAGCAGAAACCCGGAGAAAGCGCTAGAGCATTCGGATTAAGAGCCAATAAATTAGCAATGGATTTATACGATTCCATGATCGAAGGCAGAAACCATACGATGGAAAGCAAGCGAACTATCTTAGATACGATCCAACAACAGGCATTACAAAATTACCAGATCGGTCTGAGAGACGAGATCAAGTTACTTGTGCGAGCTCAGCATTTCGCAACGTTGCAAGAAGCGATTGCCGGAGCGAGCGCCGAAGAAAAGGTAAACGGACCGAGCGGATACCCACCGCGTCCCAAAAATAATTACGCGTATTCGCCACAACCGCGCGATAACCGAGCGTCAATACAATGCCAAAATGCGGAAAATACGGGCACCTCGGAAGGGAATGTCGTACCAGTAGATACGCGAACCGTTTCTCCTTACCGAAACCCAAAACCCGCGGCGATAGGACACCCCGCGTAAACGCGATAGATAAAGTCTGCAATTACTGTAAGAAAGCAGGGCACATGCGCGAAGAATGTTGGCTGTTAAATGGTCGACCAAATAGAGAAAGGACAAATCACAACAAACCTAATAACCCGCGAGGACAAAATAAAAATTTTCACCCGAAAACGAATGGTCCGAGAAAAAAAGACAGTAACTCAGCCGCGAATAGCGATGAGGAAGATAAAGAGGACACAAAGCAGCGCCGACCGGCGTTAGAATATCAGGGTCACATATGACGAACAAGCCGCAGAAGCATGCAGGGCTGGACTTAATCACTCTGCCCATGCGAGAAGCGAAGCGCGAAAAAATAAATTTACTGTTTGATACCGGAGCGGCCGTATCGATAATAAAGGTAAAACACTTGAAAGGCGAGACAATGATAGAATAGTATAAAATGGCCCTTACAGGAGTAACAGGTCATAAAGCTCATACGATTGGAAAATTTACAGCAACTATAGACTTGAAAGATAGAAAGATCAAGCACACGATATACGTCGTCAAGGATGATTTTCCGATTGAATACGACGGGATACTAGGCGTAGATTTTATAAAGAAGCATCAAGCGTCATATAGTTACGAGTCGAGCTCAATACGCATAGGGAATAGCACGCTAAAATTATATCCGTACAAGAAAATGGTTTTAAAACCGCGAAGCGAGACAATAGTACAAGTCGCGACCGACAAAAATTCACTAGGAATAATACAGGCAGAAGAAACAATGCCAGGAGTATTCATAGGAAATTGCCTAGTGATGCCAGAAAATTTTCTATGTCCGGCAAGCATATTAAATACGACGGAAAAAACAGTCAAAATGCTGATGCCGCAAGTGACATTAGAAGAGTTAGAGCAAGAAGAAGCAGAAAAGATAGAAGTAAATCAAGTAAACCAGGCAGAAGAAACAATGCCGCGTAGCGAAAGAGTCGAAAAATTGATACGCACGCAACACTTAAATGAAGAAGAAAAGAAAGCTATTATGGAAGTTTGCAGAGATTTCAGCGACGTACTACACTTGGAAGGAGAACCACTGACATGCACTGATATCGTCGCGCATAAGATTACAACAAAGGCAGGCAGCGTACCGGTCAACGTCCGACCGTATCGCTTGCCAGAAAAACACAAGGAAGAAGTGAATAGGCAAGTAAAGGAGATGTTAAAAAACAAAATTATTAGGCCTAGCACGAGCCCATGGAATGCGCCGTTGCTAGTAGTCCCGAAGAAAAGAGACGCATCAGGGAAATTAAAACTGAGAGTGGTAATAGATTTTCGGTTTGTAAACGATCTAACGGAGGGAGATTCCTTCCCATTGCCAAACATAACCGATATCCTAGACCAACTGGGAAAAGCAAAATACTTTACCACGCTAGATCTCGCCTCGGGATATCACCAAATCCCGATGGAAGAAGAAAATAAAGAAAAAACAGCGTTCTCTACACAATACGGACATTACGAGTATAATCGAATGCCTTTTGGACTGAAAAATGCCCCAGCGACATTTCAACGAGCAATAATAGCCGTTCTAGCAGGACGACTGGTAGGATTACAATGCTTAGTATATCTGGACGATATAATCGTATACGGAGCAAGTTTACAAGAGCACAACAAAAGATTAATAGAAGTACTAAAAAGGTTGAGAAAATATAATTTGAAATTACAGCCCGATAAATGCGAATTCCTTCGGAAAGAAGTGACGTATCTCGGACATGTGATCACAGAAAACGGCATCTCGCCAGATCCATCAAAACTAGAAGCAGTAAAAAGCTTCCCGAAACCAACAAAGGTAAAAGACATTCAGGCTTTCGTAGGATTAGCCGGATATTACCGAAGATTTATTAAAGATTTCTCAGCAATTGCCAAGCCACTCACAAAAATGACCAGAAAAGATATCAAATTCGAGTGGAACGCGGAACAACAAAACGCATTTAACATACTTAAGGAAAAATTAACTACAGCACCGGTATTAAAATACCCGGACTTCTCTCAAGAATTCGTAGTGACGACAGACGCGTCAGATTACGCAATCGGAGCTATACTGTCACAGGAAAAGATAGGTCAAGATCAACCCGTGGCGTATGCGAGCCGAGTACTATCAAAGGCCGAGCAAAATTATAATACTACTGAGAAAGAATTACTAGCGGTAGTATGGGCAGTGAAACACTTCCGACCATACGTTTATGGAACAAAATTTACCATAGTGACAGACCATAAATCATTGGTTTGGCTATTTAATGTAAAGGACCCCGGATCACGATTAATCCGATGGAGGTTGAAATTAGAAGAATACGATTACACTATTGTACACAAGGCCGGTCAGGAGAATAGAAACGCTGATGCGCTGAGTCGACATGTGCCGACAGATATCAACAAGATAGAGAAGGAAGAGAACAACGAAGAGGAGAGCGAAAGAAAATACACAGAAGAAGAGAAGCAACGTATATTATACGAATACCACGATGCACCTGTAGGAGGACATCAAGGTGTGGAACGCACCATAAACCGAATAAGGTTGACGCATAATTGGAGAGGATTAACACGAGACGTCCAAAACTACATTAATAAATGCGAACTGTGTCAAAAGAACAAGTTATCGCGAAAAAATAAAGCACCTCTAGTAATTACAGACACCGCGGATAAACCGTTTGAAAAATGTGCCTTAGATATAGTAGGACCATTGACGGTGACCGAAAACGGAAATAAATACATCCTCACGTTCCAAGACAACCTATCTAAATTCAGTAAAGCGATACCTGTACCGAACCAAGAAGCGAATACGATCGCGAAAGAATTCGTCACAAAGATAATTTTTGAGTACGGGATCCCAGAAAATATCCTGACAGATAGAGGCACAAATTTTCTAAGCGAAATATTTAAAAGTACGTGCAAATTATTAAAAATAGAAAAAATTCAAACCACCGCGTACCATCCTGAGAGCAACGGAGCGTTAGAACGCTCTCATAGGACATTAGCCGAATACCTGCGTCATTATATTAACGCGGACCAGACAGACTGGGACGAATGGACGCCATACGCAATGTTCGCGTATAACACGACGCCACACACGGCGACCGGGTTTACACCCTTCGAACTGGTATACGGGCATCGAGCGACACTACCGACGGCACTGTCGCAACCACCGAAACCAACGTATACCTACGACGATTACGCGCAAGAGCTGAAAGAAAAATTAAGAGCGACACAACGAGTTGCAAAGGAACATTTGCGAAACGAAAAATCTAAGGCCAAGGAGACGTACGACAAGGAAACAAAAGAAATTAATTTCCGAGTGGGAGACAAGGTTCTCTTGCACGACGAAATGGTGCGTAGAGGGAGATCAAGAAAATTAGAATCCCCGTGGATAGGACCGTACGAAATAATAGAAAAACATTCCGAAGTTAATTATACAATAAAAAAGGGACGGAAAACGACGCGAGTACACGTAAACCGATTAAAGCCCTTTATAGAACAGTAAAAAGCTACGAAAACAAGCAATAGAAAGTAGGCGATAGAACATAAGCGCTAAGTAATAGACAATAGTGATAGACAAAAAATAAAATAATCAGCACTTACCGATAATCACGAGCGCCGGGAGATGGTTACCTCCCTCCGTCCGGTGGCAACGTCCAACGTAATCCGCAGAGACCGGATCAGCACATAAGGGCGGCCTACCTCCACATAGACCGGCGGGGGCGAGCAAGGCGAGGAGGGCCCCTCGCACTCACGTGAACGCGCACCGAACGCACCACGCACACCACTAAGGGCACCTGCCCGCGCCGCCCGCAGCCAATAGCTGCGCATACAGGCGTCGCAAGACGCCGGCGCGAAAAAACGATTGCATTGAATGCACCGCATAATTGCTAACTCTCGTTTAAACAAATGTGCTCAGAGCGAGATTTAGAGACATACTAAGCGCGAGGTGAGAAAAAACGCAAGGTAAAGGCGCAATCAAGCCAAGAAAAAATTCAAAGAAATAGTAACACGAGTCCTTATCTTACAGGACACTGATCGTCGTCCAGCACTTCGCGAAAAAAGCGAAACCCGAGACAGTACCATCGTACGAGATACGACGATTCAGCAACGAGCCGGGAATATATTTCGAGAGAACCGGACAATTGCAACAGGTAGAGGCTACCTGGAAATTAGCGATAAAAATCGACGTAGCAGCCCTAGGAAACCGATATCACCAACTTCAAGAGCTTCTACAGCAAGCCGAAAAAATATGCGAAACGATAATCGCAAAGGACACGCAGCAGACGTGCAAAAACATCCTCCGAACGATAGAAAAAGATAACAAAAAATTAACGCAATTATTAACGCGATTACAAACGATATACAAAACAAAGGATAACAAACGTGGTTTAATAGATGCGATCGGCACGATCAGCAAAACGTTGTTCGGTACTATGGATGCCGACGATGCAAAAAACATACAGGAGCAGCTTGAACTGATACAAAATCAGCAACAGACTCTACGGCACACCGCGAAAACGCAATTAAAGGTGATAAATGCCACAATAGGCCACATGAAGGCTTTAGAAAAATCATTATACCACAACGAACAACTGCTAACAAACGTTACAACCAGAATACAGCAGGACACAGCTCTATATGCTAGACGAGAAGAAATAGACGAACAGTTATTAATACTAACTACAATTACGACAGACCTAGTAGAGGACGTGAAAGACACAATAGATTACTTTATTTATTCGCGAGAAGGAATTATACTCACGAGATTGTTACCGATAGAAAAAATCATAACGGAATTAAAAGAAGCGACGTCACAATTGACGCGAGGATCTCATTTCCCATTTAAAGTTAGACTAGAAAATTGGAACGATATACAAAGCTACGTAGAAATTAACGCGTATTACGATAACCCGAACATTTATACGATAATCAAATTTCCCGTGGTAGCGTACCCTGTGTATGAAATAATAAAAACGACACCACTACCTGTCTACAGCCACGCGAATATTTTTACATTTTTAAGAATCACCCACAACATATTAGCAATAGATAAAGAAAATCATAATTATATAACGCTAGAGGAACGCGATCTAAATGATTGTAAACGAAACGGAATAAAATATGTATGTAACCGAAACTACCCGATATACTTTATAAAAGCCGACGCACCATGCGAGGTGCAAGTTTATGTAAAAACGCCAGGATATATAAACACCTGCGAAAAACGTCAAATAATGTCAAACGTAACCTTATGGATAACATTAAGCGAACCTCAAACGTGGCTATTCTCGACGCCAAAAAAGCAAAAGCTAACGATTCAATGTAACGACCAGGCGGAACAAAAAGTAGAAATTGAACGAACAGGAAAACTAAGTATAAACGAAAATTGTAAATTAACCACACCCGACATTATTATAAAAACAAAAAGACAAACAACTATGAAACAAATAGAAATGCACTTAGCAGATTTTAACATAACACTAACAAACGAAAATAAAAACGCCAACAAACAAGCGAAAAAAGAAATTAGACTAGAACCGATAATTAGAAACCCTAACGAACTAATGGAATTAAGTCTAGACATAAGCGACATAAATAAAGAGTTGGAAAAACCCCAAGACACCCTAATAAAAAATCCCTATGTCATATATCCCGTAGGATCGACACTTACGATAATAATAATACTAAGCATAATAGGAATAAGCATTTATATTATAAAACGAAATAAACGAACAAGCGATCGACCGCACACACAAAGCGATTCGGCAATACTATACTAGAAAGTAAGAAAAATGTAACCGTAGAAAACAATAAAGTAAATAAAACTACCTTGATAGAAATAGGAGTAAAAATACACAACAACTATTGTAACGAAAACTACCGACCGTAGTTTCCTCCTCACAAAGGGGGCATGTTACGGCCCCAATTTAAGATAAGAGAAACAATTATATTAAGTAAGAATTGTGAAACATAGATATTAAGTAAGAAGATGTAAAATAATAGAATTAAGAAACCGAGACCCTGAAAGATATATTGAGAGCAAGCGACAAAGGAGAATCACAACAATAAGTTGCGCGACCGGCCTACTTCCGATCGAGCAACTCAGCAAAACCGAAGGACGGACAGATGGATAAAACGGAACGAGAACAGAGGACCACGGGGCAATGTGAGTCTGGGAGCAGATCAGTAACGGGCATCCTTGTAACAATAACTGTAAAACGGATCTAATTAAAATATTCTTTATTCGAAGTGCTGTTTATCAACGAGTGTTCTTTCCGTTATCCATCCCGCCTCCTCCTTGGAGCAATCGAATTCCTGTGTACCCACGGCGGGGCACAACAATATATATATTGAGAGTGATTACTAATATTATTATACTCGTATCTAAATGAGTTTTGTACTTCGCACTTATGCCCAGTGCTGCCCTTGATGCTGATTGGTCGTAGATAGCGCGAGAATAACTAATACGCTCTCACTTCTTCCCCTTTCATTTTAAATGAAACAAAACTGTCGTATAAGTAACGCGAGCTTTCCTAACCAAGATTGTATTCACTAAATATATATTTCTTTATTGTGCAATCAAAGGTGCAATTGTTTCTTTAATATAACAACAGGTTATGGGCCCAGATTCCACGGCGCCTTATAAAGAAATAGCGTAAAATCTTAGTAAATCGCAAAAACTGTTAGTTACGCGTTACAAAAAAATGGCGAAAAGTAGCCGTTTGGATATGCCTCATCTCGAGAAGCTAAATGGTAATAACTATGCACTTTGGAAGCTAGCCATGGTTCAATACTTCAAAGTATGTGGTCTGGGAAGTATATTGATGGCAGTACGAGACGGCCGACTGAAGCGGCAAGTATTGAAGCTTGGGATAAGTCGGACGGGAAAGCGCAATTAGCCATTTTGTCAACCGTTGAGTCAAGTCAATTACTTTTTGTATCGGCATGCGAAACGGCAGCTTAAATGTGGACCAATTTAAGGGCAATTTATGAGCGTACGGATGATACAAGTAAATTGGAAGCGAATCGTGCGTATCATAGTTATGTTTACAGTGGCGGGTCGATGGCCGTACATATAACTACAGTGGAGAATCTGGCCGCGAAATGTCAACCAAAAATCTGACATGGACATTATCACAAAATTACTTAATAAGATTTTAGCTGAGTATTCAGCAGTGCATGTAGCAATGTCATTGGCTGGAACAGACAGGCAAAATTTGCATACAATCAAAACCCACATAGCACAAAACTCAACAACTACCTTTCAGAAACCTTCGCAAAACGTTACAAAAAAGATCTCAGAAATGTCTCATATACGTCTCGGATACGTGAAAATGTCCGCTCTTTTGTCACAAAGATATTTATGAAAGGTTGCACATACATCTTCTAGAGATTTTGCAACCATCTCTGAGATGTTTTGCAAAACGTTTTGAGTACGTTGTATAGAGGTATCTGGCAATTATTACATACGTTCAAATAAAATAATTAAAACCGTCAGCTAAATACAGGGTATTTATAAGAGATCGGGTATTTGCAATCACGTAATTGATCCTGCTTAGGTAATCCAATACGGTGGCTTTGGCACGCTTTTTTACAAATATATAGCTATATATTGTGCGGAAGTTTTGTCTGATCCTAGGATTATTCTGGAGTCATTCCCTGCTTGCTCTTAATTCTACGATAAGACACAAACTTCCGCACAATATAGTCATTTGTAAAAAATTAAGCGTGCAAAACCACCTTAAGCAGGACCAATCACAGGCTACTGTGAACATCCGGTCTCTTAAATATACCCTGGATAAATAGGACAAAGCTATGGCAAACCACAAAATAAATTATATTAAATTTGATCGCGTACACGGAGAGAAAAATCTTACCACTGTAGTATGAACGCCTCCTATGCATAAAAAACAGTAGCGTTACCTTGCATCAAACGCATAAATTTGTCCGTTTAAGGCAAGGATAATATCCTACTTCAGGGACAGGCGTTTTGTGTCCAAAAAGCAACAACTTCATACAGATATCGTGTGAACACAGTTATGCTTGTAACGCAAAGAGTTCATGCCACCAGGAGGTGATACTCTTACGTTTAAAAAACAATATAGTGATTCGAATAAGGTGGGTTACAGAATTTCATAACTTAAGAAGTAAAAAAGGAATAAATTTCTGCATCATTAATTGGTAAAATTATCATAATTATTTATTATATTTGTCTAATATTTTTTATAATCATAAATCTTATAATAATATTCGAAAATAAAAATACTTACAATTTTGTAGCTAATTATAATGCATAAGTTTATTATTTGCTTATTTTTAAATTATGTGACTCCGTAACGTATCAGCCTTACTCGACTATTATGTTTGTTTGATAGATTCTTAGGTTACGGAGACACATAATTTAAAAATAAGAAAATAATAAACTTATGCATCATAATTAGCTATAAAATTGTAAGTATTTTTATTTTTGAATATTATTATAAGATATGTGATTATAAAAAATATTAGACAAATATAATAAATAATTATGATAATTTTACCAACTATGATGCAGAAGTTTATTCCTTTTCTACTTCTTAAGTTATGTAATTCTATAACCCACCGTATTCGAATCACTATACTGGTTTTTAAAGGTAAGAGTATCATTTCCTGGTGGAATAAACTCTCTGTGTTACAAGCATAACCGTGTTCACACAATATCTATGAAGTTGTTACTTTTCGGACACGAAACGCCTATCCCTGTGAAGTAGGATATTATCCTTGCCTTAAACGGACAAATTCATGCGTTTGATGCAAGGCAGCGCTACATGCTTTTTATGCATGGGAGGCGCTCATACCACAGAGATAAGATTTTTCTCTCCGTGAGACATGACGTTCTTGCATTCAAAGCAAGGCAACTGACATGCGCTGTTTGTAAGAACTGCAACTTCCCGAGCATGTCATTAACAGCGTACACGCATGAAGATTTCACTAATATAGTAGGAATATCTCTCGTACTCGAAACGCGTTATTTTTTACTATAGGAGTATATATGATTTTTGCTAGTGACGTATGCGGACAGGTTATGCGTTATAAGCATGGCTCTCCATGTCACAGAGGTAAGATTTTTCTCTCCGTGTAGTTTGTTTATATATTTATTTACAATCTTAATTATTCTCTAACGTTCTGCCTCATATAGATTTATATTAACTTTTAATTTTATTTATTTTATTTTATGTATATTTTCGATTGATATTTATAGTCCCGACTGAAAAATCACTGATCATGTTAACAAACAATAGATTTATTATACTTATAATTTTGTATTTGAGTAAGATTGTAAGATTATTTTTAAAAAATATGGAAAAATATATCAATTAAATATTTAATATTAATTCTTTTCTTTGCACCGCTTTATTTTATAATCAAGTATATAAAATAATTGCAACAAAGGCAAAATATTATCAAAAAAAGTAATTTTATTTTAAGATCATAATAAGTATAAACCATTATTAAGTATTGTGACATGGCAGTTTTGCTGCACCATTGCAGCGCTCCGCCGCCGTCACGAGGCACGGTTTCGCGACCTTTTAATGCCCGAGGACGGTCCAACGAATCGATGCGAGATCTCCAGGGGGCCTATTCTAATCGCGTTGCGTTATTATTAAAAAAAGTAAAAAAAGGCGCCAAGTACACGCATAGTAGTGTATATGTTGTTACCTCGAAAAAAGAGAAAGTGGTAGTATTATACCTCGAAAAAATATAAGTAACAAGTGGTAGACATAATCTTTATATCTCGAAAAATCTCGAAAACATCTAAGCAGTAGTATCTTTATTTCCGAAAAATTATAACCCAAGTGATACACATCACAAAATTATGTTACCTTATCAAAAAGAAGAGTCGCGCTTCAAGTGATCTATTACAATTACAAAAAAGAAATGATACCTCTTTAAATTACAGCGCCAATTACAGAGAGAACATATATATTGCTTCAAAAAATAATTGTTGCACTACTTTGAAAAATCTTTACATTGTGTCAATTAAAAAGAAATGTATGATAACAATTTTATAAGATTAAAACATTTTATTTAAATTTTACAAGGGATATTTAAATACAAAGTTTACATGTGTATTTTTTAGTGGTCACAAAGAATTACAGAAGTAACAGTACAAAATAAAAATATTTTATTAAAATATCCAACGAGGGAATACAATTTGTATTTAAATACAAAGTTTATATATGTATTTTTCAATATAATAAAAGATTTAATCACAAAGAATTACAGAGGTAACAATACAAAATAAAAATATTTTATTAAAATACATAAATTTTATACATATCACTCGCTCGCACATACACACCACGCTGATAATCATTTTGTTACTCTCGTCGCATTCTTCTCTGAATTATTTTTATTTATTGTTGTCCTTATTTATTTAAAATTAGCAGCGCCAAGTATTTTTACAAGAAAAATTTATGTATTTTAATAAAATATTTTTATTTTGTACTGTTACCTCTGTAATTCTTTGTGACCACTAAAAAATACACATGTAAACTTTGTATTTAAATATCTTTGTATTTCCTTGTAAAATTTAAATAAAATTTTTTAATCTCCCGGGAAAAAATGGAAGAGATCTGAACAGATTTGAGCAGATCTCATCAGGACTGGGATTACGTGCACAATAGAATTCGATCAGTCGACTTCTAATGCGTTTCTGTTCTACAGTTTTCTTGGTTCATGGTTGTTATTTATCATAGGATTTTTCTCGTCTGATTGAATATAACTAGATCGAAAGTGACGTAAATATTTTCAGATTCGGTAAAGTTTAATTTTGAGGTTAATATTTATTTAGAGCCACTTTTTTATAATCAAACTCTGGTTAATATAATCGTTGATTAACTGAGTTTAGAGTTGCTAACATGGTAAATAAGAACACATTTTATATTAGAGATAAATAGAGAGAGAGAGAGAGAGAGAGAGAGAGAGAGAGAGAGAGAGAGAGAAAGAGAGAGAGAGAATGATTTCTTTTATTGACAGAAATGCAATTAGTAACCCTAAAAATAAATTGTAGATTACTTTAATCGGAATTTGTTTAATGTAACCCTTTCCATGTTTCGTGAAAAGTACTTTCGTACGTTATTCCGACGTTGGAAAAACTAGCACAATTAAAGCTTAGTTGTGCAAAGGTTAGTATTACTAATAAGATGAAAAAATGTTCCATTGTGCATTATCATTAACAATATCCGTTTGAAATAAAAAAATATTTTTAATAATAGCTTAATTTTGTTTGATTTTGCAATAGATGTTGCCAGTGTTCATATTTCAACAACATCTGCTTGAATTGGAAGAAGTTGATGCAAAAATTCGATCATATATTAATGAACGACGATTTCTAAGAGCTCGAAGTGATATTTGGACTATATAATCAACATTTCATTGATTTATTCCGATTGACAAAGGACATGGTGTATTATTTACTTCAACGACTAACGCCATATATAAGTGGCCAAGAAAATCCGATGGCAATTCGACCCGATCTCAAAATATTTGCAACATTAGCATTCTTAGCAACGGGAACGTACCAACGGCCGATTGGACAAAATTTTCTATTTCCAATGGCGCAATCAACGGTATCAATATGTGTTGCAGAAATATCACATCTAATCTGCACACATTTAGCAGAAGAGTGGATAGTGTTCCCAACAGTTGCAGCTGACATACGACGTAAAAAGGCAAGATTTCTTGAGGCAACTATGTTTCCTAACACAATCGGTGCTGTAGATTGCACACATATAGCCATGATTGCTCCATCAGAGGAGGAGTATAATTATTTAAATCGCAAAGGCTTTCACTCCAAAAATGTGCAAATTGTACGTATGTTCATAAGAGAATATTTTTCTCTATAAAATGTTATTCTATATACATCTTATTCTATATATATATATATATATATATATATATATATATATATATATAATTATTTATTTGTATTATAGATCTGCGATTACGATTTAAGAATAACGAATGTCAACGCGCGATATGCTGGGGCTACTCATGATGCATATATTTGGAGAAACTCAGCAATCAATGCAGAAATGAAACGTAGATATATTGAAGGTGTGAACTGTGCTTCCGTTACGAATGTTAGCGCTTTATCTATTTTGTTTAATAGTACTTTGGCTTCTTTGGTAGGAGACAGCAACACATGGTGCATTGCAGATTCGGGATACCCGCAGCAACCTTGGCTAATGATACCCATTACAAACGCGTTGCCCAACACACCAGAAGGCCGTTATACCGCAGCCCTTGTTCGAACTCGATCTTGTATTGAAAGATGCATTGGTGTACTCAAGGGACGATTCCGATGTATTCTCGGAGAAAGGAAGCTGCATTACACACCTAGAGTTGTAGCGCGTATTGTTATTGCATGTGTAATCTTGCACAATATTTGCACGGAGGGACGACTACCAATTAATCAGTACGTTAATGAAGAAGTAGAGGCTTATCCCTATAATGCCGATGCTATGCAGAATGAAAACATAGATCTTTCAGGTCCACTGGCGAGAAGACGACTCATAGAAACATATTTTACGGACAATGTTTAAGTACAACAATAGTTAATAGTACGAAAGATATGCTAAAAATAGTTTATAGTAGTAGTTTATAGACACATGTAAGTCTTCTGAATATTGTTTTATTATAAAAATGTATTTTTACTTTACATATTATAAATATGTGTTTTTATTTTACATATAATACTATTTTGTACTATAATTAACAAGTATCTCTCTCATTTTCAGCTGGAAAGCTAGTAATAACTGTAATAAATACTCTCTTTCAAATATTTCTTAGAACTTATTTTGTACTTTAATCACATCTCAATGGAGATATATGAAATATATTTAGGATTGAGTATGTTGAGTTTGTGAACTTAAAATACAGAGTAGCACATGCACTGTTCGGAGTAGACTAAATTGTGAAAGAAAAAAAACTACTAAACCAGTAAGAATATCTAAAAGCGGTGAACGGAATATCTGGAATATGCAGTTTTTTATATTACACATGTCCATCGCTTTTTCCATCATTTACAAAAAAAATAAATTTTAGATCTAGACAAAATATAACTTAAAATTTGTGCATTACTTCGTATTCTTATTATAAAAACAATTTCTATCACAAGGATATAATACGTACTTTCTCATTAATCTCAATAAAAACTTAATATATAGCACTTATGTTTTTTGGTAATAATTATATCACAATCATGATTTTGTGATTGCAATGGATAAATCCATTCCTGATTAAGTAAAAGTTATTCCTTGCCCCCGACAAAATTCAAGTAGATTGAGACAAAATTTTTCAAATCTGTGGCAATTCTTCCAATATTGCTGTCAATGCTTTTGAGAACATCTAGAGTATTGTTGTTCATTCTTTCAATCTGACACGATAACTCAATTTTTTTCTTACGGCTACTAGTTGCATTTGGTGAATAGACATTAGTTGTATTCTCCTTAGTTGTATTCTCGTTCATTTCATCAATGGAGTAGTTATCAATGTCTTCGTACTTCCTCTTTTGTACATTTTCGGTGTTCGATTTTTGTTGTGTCAAGGCAACTGTTTCTGAGCTTGCATTCATGTTTTTTCGTGTCTTCTGCATTGGATTCTTCTAAAATTATAGTCATTATTATAAAGACCCAATTTTATCCGTAATCAATTTTAGATGAGCGTACCCTCTAAAGAATAAGTGTTTGAATATCATTCAAAAGTCTAATAATTTGAATAAGTCTAATAATTTGAATAATAATTTAAAGTAATTCGATGTATGAACTTTGATGTATATTAAAGAGCATACTTGTTTTGGAAGACCATATTCCTGTACTCCTTCATCACCACTAAGTGCCGTCTGGCCCATTAATTGAAGAAGACGCAACTCAATATCAGATAGCATTAATTCACAGCTAGGACCACCACCGGTACCAGTTTGACTCTGGCGAATAATTGAATACTTCTTCTTTGTATTTGATTTCCAATCATTGAATGACTATAACAATAAACAAAAAATATATACGTTACACAGATTATAATTGTCAAAGCAAAACATATTGCTTATTTATTGATGTACTTTTTTCCATTCAGTAACTGTTTTTGAACCCTTTCCAATTGAATTGAGAAGTATGGTGAGAATATCCCATTTCTGGCGTAACATTTCACGTCCTCTAGGTCCAAGTAGCTGGTTTGTAACAATTTCATTGTTTTCTTCTGCATACTCCACCAAAGTCGCCCAATGATCCTCTGTTACTCTCATTGTTGTACTGTCAAACAATGCACACGACACAGATTTTTTTGTCAGTTATGCGTCGTCTACAATAACAGTCGATACGATCTTAGGCCGGTATTCACAGTTGGTTCTTATTTTAAGATCGTCTTAAGTAATGTCAAGATGCTAATACGGATCCGTGATTGGTTAATGGCATCTTAAAATCGTACTTAAGACGGACTTAAATATAAGATTCGACTATGCATACCGGCCTTAGAGTCGTATTGATGGTCACGTAACCAATTTCATTAGCGCAATACGACTATCGATATAACTCTACAATCATATCCAACGACTTTATGACTATTGTAGACAACGCGTTAAACAGAATATAGGTGCAAAATATAAAAAATACAGCAGGATATAGCAGCAAAACAAAGCATCATCAGACGCATCATCATCGGCTAATCTTTCACGTTCAATGAATTTTTTTTAAAATAACCTCTTTAAATAATCACGAATTTATGTACTCACGTAATCTCCAAACAAACGAATGAGCCTGATGAATGATCCTTAAAATAATAATTTTGACTTTTTCTTAAATAGTTCTTCGGTTCCCGTAACGACAAAGCAAGCTCTATACGGCCAATGTCCAAATGTAGTTTGTTCTAACACTCGCGGGTTCTGCAAGTCCCCCAGACCATAGATTAGTCAAGTATGAAGAATGGTATCAGATGGCGTATTCCTTCTCGAATACGAATTCGATCGGTGCACGTAATCCCAATCCAGATCCAATTCACTCAGATCTGGTTTGATCAAAATATTGGCCCTATCTGATCAGATCCAATCAGATATGAGTAGATCTGATCCGATCCTAGCGGATAGAGTCAGATATGTCAGATATGAGAATAATCTATTATATTTGCTCAGATCTAATCAGACATGAGTAGATCTGATCCGATCCGGTGTCCATCCACTGCAGAAAATTGTTGTTTTTAAATGTTATTTTTTAAATGTGCCATTTTATTATAAAAGTGGACTCCACGATACAAAAGTTGTGCCGTTCCACGATTTACATAACTTGGCGCAACTTAGCACGACACTGCCGTGTCTGATACCGTTCTTATACCACTGTTCATCAAATTTTAAATACGAGAATCAGATTCCGTCGGACGCCATCTATCGGATACTTTGAGATCCAACATTATGATCTGATCATATATAATCTTATATGACTATATAGTTAAAAGAAATATGCTCGATAAGTTTATATGTGATTATATTATTTTATCAGTTTAAATTATAAGGTATGTTTGCAAAATAATTTAAAAGATTTATGTATTATATATACATATATACACATTAATCTTTTATATTTACCTATTATTAATTAATTTTGCACGGTACTTTTTTAATGGAATATTTATAATAAATTCTAAATATGGTGTCAAAATTAACAATTATTATCAAATTGGCAGAGACTATATTTATTATATATGTTAATGTTTCAAAATTGAGAAAACTGTTTTTAACAATTAAAGTAATTTAAATCGACCGTAACTGGCAATAATATATAACGTCTTTTACCGATATGAACATTGAAAAACCGTGAGCCAACTTTTTGTCAGATTCACACAGCACATTTTCAGATCATCGAGACATTAATTTCGACCATAGGTTTTGGTCAGTTAATGTAATTTCTAAATTAGATAGTTCAAATTTTTATTGCGAAAAAATATTCACTGGCGAAATAAATTTATTAAAACTGTTTTTAATATAAAAATTAATTGATTTTTTGACCAAAAATTATTTAAGCTTCCCCTTTACAGAGTTAATATTATATTTGATATCATGTCTAAAATTGGGTGTAAAAATTAATAATGGACGATTTGAGAACGAAATTTTTATAAGCTCTATACTGGCGAGATCTGCTCAGATCCGGCAAGATCGGAATAGATCAGATTGGATCAGCAACACAACTTTGTAAGCCAAGATTGGACTTATCTGGAGAGATCAAGATATGTCTGACTAGGTCTGCTCAGATCCAGCAAGATCGGAAGAGATCTGATTGGATCAGCAACACAATTTTGTAAGTCAAGATTGGTCTTATCTGGTGAGATCAAGATATGTCTGGCTAGGTCTGCTCAGATCCGACGAGATCTAAGGCATAACGTCTGCTCGTACTTCAGGAGATCTGAAGCAATCAGATAATGTCCGATTAGATCGGAAGAGATCCGATTGGATCTGCGATTCAATATCGAACGGCAGCAATGGTCAGATCTGGTGAGATCGGATTATAGTTCCGCATATCTGGCTGCATGTGATTAGATATGGCCATGCAGATCTGGCGAGATAAAATTATATCCAATCAGATCTGACTTTACTTGAATTTCAGATCTCGTTGTATCTCATTTTATCAAATCAGACATAGTCAGATCTCCTCCATTTTTTCATGGGCTTATAAAATTGTTATCATACATTCTTAATTTAATACATTTAATACATTTTTAATTGACACAATGTAAAGATTTTTCAAAGTAATGCAACAATTATTTTTTGAGGCAATATATATGTTTTCTCTGTAATTAGCGCTGTAATTTAAAGAGATATCATTTTTTTTGTAATTGTAATAGATCACTTGAAGCGCGACTCTTCTTTTTGATAAGGTAACATAATTTTGTGATGTGTATCACTTGGGTTATAATTTTTCGGAAATAAAGATACTACTGCTTAGATTTTTTCGAGATTTTTCGAGATATAAAGATTACGTCTACCACTTGTTACTTAGGTTTTTTCGAGGTATAATACTACCACTTTCTTTTTTTTCGAGGTAACAACATATACACTACTATGCGTGTACTTGGCGCCTTGTTTTACCTTTTTTTTAAAAAAGGTAGTTTTGTACGGATATCACGCCTTTTTGTAGTATTACGCATTTTATAAACAGTATGTACAGGGTAAAGCTATTTGGAGGTATAATACTACCACTTTGTTTTTTTCGAGGTAACAACATAACAGGGTAACAACATAATACATATACACTCTACTATGCGTGTACTTGGCGTCTTTTTTTACCATTTTTTAAAAAGGTATTTTTGTACGAATATCACGCATTTTTGTAGTGTGTTACGCATCTTAATGTTATAAACAATATATCTTATAATCTTATAAACAGTATATACAAGGTATGAAGTTGAAAGTGTTACGGACTATTATTTCTAAAGAAAACAACAATTTAATATTTTGCTTAATTTTTCAAAAATAATAATCTGTAACCCTTTTAGTTGTACACCTTGTATATATTTTTCAATTTCAACATAAAACATAATCGCAATATAGCATGATTAATGTTAATAAGTCGTTAACTGTAAAATTTTTTATTTATTTTTATTCGCGTGTCTTACTGAATGTTGTTCGCAATTATATATGTACCGATATCTACACGTATCAATGTTTTTGATAATTACAGATGGACACCTGTAACACGTGTCTGAAACTTACCTGATTTGTTTATTCTTTTATTTCCTTCAACTAATCGCAAATTAATTCTATCTGATAAAAGCAATTCTGTCAAATTTCTCATACATAACGCATCGTTTATAATTTTCTATTAATTATAAATATTAAATAGTACGATATATATATTCGTACTCACATCCTTCAAAATTATTTTGGGAATTCAAGCGAATGTCACAACTAGATAAAATTATCTTTCATATTTTGACAGTTGAGTAGGAACATATTTGAGTTGGCGGTGCGAGACCGACCGTGACTCTTTTACGCGAAGCGACGGGTTGTGAGTACTCGAGATGTTGAGGTCTCGATAACGAGTGAACGGATCAAGTTCTAAGTAGGCTTGATCGATAGTTGGGGTCAAAATAAGGGGGGTATCTCCTATATAATTTTCCGCTACGTGCCCTACGAGCGGAGATATTGCGACGCAAAGTCCAAATGTGAAAATTTATTTTTAAGATACTTCTTCTACGTCGACCCGTCTCTCATGCCATATATATAACTTGATCACGTGATCAGAGAAAATGTCACTTTCACTTTTTCGACACTGGCGGCGCAGGTATCGCCAGTTTCGATATCGCGCGCGTATTTCGAACGATCTAGTAGGTAAATTATTAAAGGTCGATAGACTTATCGGTCAGAAAGAAGATTTCTATTTAGCTAAATTAAGTATATATATAATATATATTGATTCTTATGAATCAAGCTTGAATTCGATGTTTAGGTATCCCAGGTTGCCGATGACGAGATACAGATAGTGCGCTTCATAGTTTTCGGTGTCCAGGTGTAATAATACGTTGAATTCGATGCCTACGTGTTCCAGGTTGCCGATGACGAGGTCCACATAGTGCGCTCCGTAGTTTTCGGTGTCTACGTGTATTAATACCTTGAATTCGATGTCCACGTGTCCCAGGTTGCCGATGACGGGATCCAGATAATATGCTTCATAGTTTTCGGTGTCCAGGTGTAATCGTACGTTGAATTCGATGTCTAGGTGTCCCAGGTTGCCAATGACGAGGTCCACATAGTGCGCTTTGTAGTTTTCGGTGTCCAGGTGTAATAATACGTTGAATGTGATGTCTAGGTGTCCCAGGTTGCCGATGACGATGTCTAGATAGTGAGCTCCGTAGTTTTCGGTGTCTACGTGTATTAATACCTTGAATTCGATTTCTAGGTGTCCCAGGTTGCCGATGACGAGGTTCACATAGTGCGCTTTGTAGTTTTCGGTGTCCAGGTGTAATAATACGTTGAATGCGATGTCTAGGTGTCCCACGTTGCCGATGACGATGTTTAGATAGTGAGCTCCGTAGTTTTTGGTGTCTACGTGTATTAATACCTTAAATTCAATTTCTAGGTGTCCCAGGTTGCCGATGACGAGGTCCACATAGTGCGCTTTGTAGTTTTCGGTGTCCAGGTGTAATAATACGTTGAATGCGATGTTTAGGTGTCCCAGGTTGCCGATGACGATGTCTAGATAGTGAGCTCCGTAGTTTTCGGTGTCTACGTGTATTAATACCTTGAATTCAATTTCTAGGTGTCCCAGGTTGCCGATGACGAGGTCCACATAGTGCGCTCCGTAGTTTTCGGTGTCTACGTGTATTAATACCTTGAAATTGATGTCTAGGTGTCCCAGGTTGCTGATGACGAGGTCCAGATAGCGCGCTCCGTAGTTTTTGGAGTCTAGGTGTAATAATACCTCGAATTTGATGTCTACGTGTTCCAGGTTGCCGATGACGAGGTCCACATAGTGCGCTTCGTAGTTTTTGGTGTCTAGGTGTATTAATAACTTTAAATCCGAATGTAGGACACGTAGATATCGAATTCGAGGTATTAATACACGTAGACACCGAAAACTACGGAGCGCACTATGTGGATCTCGTCATCGACAACGTGGGACACCTAGACATCGAATTCAACGTATTATTACACCTGGACACCGAAAACTATGGAGCGCACTATTTGTAACCCGTCATCGGCAACCTGGGATACCTAGACATCGCGTTCAAGCTTGATTCATAAGAATCGACTTAAAAATTTTCTAGCGGCAGAACTAATAAAATTATGTCATGACATAATAAAAATTCGCTGAATTAAAATTATGTCTAGACATAATAAAAATTGGACAAATTAAAATTATGTCTAGACATAATAAAAATTGGATGAATTAAAATTATGTCTTGATATAATTTATTATGTGTATACACATAATTTTAATTTATACAATTTTTATTATGTGTACACATAATTTGTTTTCGAATGAACGTGAAACGTATTTGTTAGAATATCTATCCATTATTGAAAATCGATATGCGCGACAAAAGCTCTTGTATATCATTAATAATGTTATTATTTATTAACCTTTTTCAAAAAAAGGTAAAAAAATGCGCCAAGTACTCGCATAGTAGTATATATGTATTATGTTGTTACCTCGAAAAAAAACAAAGTGGTAGTATTATACCTCGAAATAACACCCTGTACATACTTTTTATAAAATGCGTAATACTACAAAAAGGCGTGATATCTGTACAAAATTACCTTTTTTAAAAAAAAGGTAAAGAAAGGCGCCAAGTACACGCATAGTAGTGTATATGTTGTTACCTAAAAAAAACAGTGGTAGTATTATACCTTAAAAAAATCTAAGTACCAAGGTAGTGGTAGACGTAATCTTTGTATATTGAAAAATCTCAAATAAATCTAAGCAGTAGTATCTTTACCTCGAAAAAAAAAACAAAGTGATAGTATTATACTTCGAAAAAATCTAAGCAGTAGTATTTTTATTTCCAAAAAATTATAACTCAACTGATGCACATCACAAAATTACGTTACCTTATAAAAAATGAGTCGCGCTTCAAGTGATCTATTATTACAATTACAAAAAGGAATGATATCTTTTTTTTAATTACAGCGCCAATTATAGAGAACATATATTTTTCGAGATACAAAGATTACGTCTACCACTTGTTACTTAGGTTTTTTCGAGGTATAATATTACGACTGCTTTTCTTCGATTAGATTAAAAGATTGAATCATGAAGAATTACACAGAGGTAACAGTACAAAATACAAATATTTTATTAAAATATTTAAACCCAAGTATTTAAATACAAAGTTTATATATGTATTTTAAAAGATTTAATCGCATCGCAAAGAGAATTACAGAGGTAACAGTACAAAAAATAAAAATATTTTATTAAAATACATAAATTTTTCTTGTCAAAAAACTTGGCGCTGCTAGAGAGAGAGAGAGAGAGAGAGAGAGAGACCTTTTACAAATGTAAATATTACTTATTCTATACTTACTCTATACTTAATTCTAATCGCTTTAAAAATCTAAACTTATCCTAACTTATCCTATACTTAATTATAAGCCGCATTATTCACCGACACACACACACACACACACACACACACACACCACTCACACCCACTCGCTCGCACATACACACCAGGCTGACCTAATTTTCAGGTCTAGCAGCGCCAAGTTTTTTGACAAAAAAATTTATGTATTTTAATAAAATATTTTTATTTTTTGTACTGTTACCTCTGTAATTCACTTTGCGATGCGATTAAATCTTTTAAAATACATATATAAACTTTGTATTTAAATACTTGGGTTTAAATATTTTAATAAAATATTTGTATTTTGTACTGTTACCTCTGTGTAATTCTTCATGATTCAGTCTTTTATTCTAATCGAAGAAAAGCCGTCGTAATATTATACCTCGAAAAAACCTAAGTAACAAGTGGCAGACGTAATCTTTGTATCTCGAAAAATATATGTTCTCTGTAATTGGCGCTGTAATTAAAAAAGAGATATCATTTCTTTTTTGTAATTGTAATAATAGATCACTTGAAGCGCGACTCATTTTTTATAAGGTAACGTAATTTTGTGATGTGCATCAGTTGAGTTATGTAAGAATTTAAATGATTCACGAGGCAATGATTTTAATACAAGAAAAATGAGGCGTTTATTATAAGAAGCTTGTACACGTCTTGCTCGCTTGGCTCTCTCTACATGACTCTCTTTTCTCTCCTGCTTCTCTCTTTTTTCAGCGTACCTGCCTGAATTCATGTCAAACTCATTCATGCCGAACTCTCTCGATTCTAATTGCGATTCATGCCGAACTCTCCCGATATTAATTGCGGACGCACGCATCGCGGTATCCCGCGTCTAAATGCCTAACCGAATGCAACAGAAGGTGAAAATACAGATATGAGATAAACATAAAACTTAAAATACAGATATGAGATAAACATAAAACTTAATCCTACACTCGGCCATTTGACCGACATCTGACCTCAGATGTCGTTTTTTCGAGTCTTCGTTATTCGATGGAATCTTCGTGGAAATTAGCCCACGGCTTCATATGATCGGCAGCCGTTGAAGTTCTTCGCGTACCTTCTCCTTCGCCTATTTTTTCCACAATATATCGATCGTTACGTAGAACACGCTTAATTTGATATGGTCCAAGAAACTTTGCACAGAATTTTAGGCCTGGTCCACCTTGGGTTCGCTGGATAGCTACTAAATCACCGTCGTTGTAACTATTCGGTATCTTCCGCTTCTTGTTGTAAATCCGTTTATTTTCAGCTTGTATTTTGGAGATTTCCTTGCGTGCTTCTTCTCGCAGTTGATCGCGCTTTTCCTGAAAAATAACTGCATTTTCTGTTTCTAAGATTTCTTTTATCTGAGGGTCTTCTTTTAATCTCATACGCGTTCCAAACAGAAGATAGAACGGCGTCATTCCTGTGCTTCGACTCGGTACATGATTCAAATATTGTTGCGCACGGGTGACGAACTTGTGCCAACAAGCCGGTTGTGGCATTGATAGCTTGGTCAATAACGGGATCAACGTGCGGTTTATCCGCTCAATTTGACCATTTCCTCTTGGTATGCCAGTGGCAATTAAGCTATGTTCAATGCCTTCGTCTTCACAATACGACTTAAAGTCGTGGGATGTGAACGCTGATCCTTGATCGGAAATTATTCGCCTTGGGTTTCCGAAAACTGCTGATTGTTTCATCAGATGGTTGAGAACCTCTGTCGTATTGGTGCTTCTCGTCGAATAGAGCCACACGAATTTAGTGAAGGCGTCTACCACTGCGAATATGTACTGATATCTTTTCTGCGTCGATGGCATCGGCCCCAGATGATCTATGTGATAAGTATCTAGTGGACCTTCTTTATCAATCGAGTGAAGTAATCCTTCTTGCTTGCCAGTCTTCTTCGCAGACATGATGCACGTGAGGCAATTTTGAATTACCTTTTCGACCTTCGAGTGCATATTTTTCATCCAATAATCAGGTTTTAAGAGTTGTTCCGTCTTTGCGCATCCAAAGTGACCGCGCTCGTGAACTTGACGAATTAGAGGAATCTGCATCAATTTTGGTATGACGATTGGAGTGTCGCCGTTGACTTCCTTACACAATAGTCCGTTGATCATCACGAATCCGTCCGCTTGGTTTTCTTGTACTTGCTTCTTAATCTCTTCTAATTCTTCATCTTCCAGTTGATTCTGACGAAGTCTTGCCAATATGCTATCTTCGCATTCTTTCACTAACATAGCTGCCGGTAATGGATTCCGACTTAATGCGTCCACATGCCGCATGCTATTGCCGGGACGATGAACAATCGTGTATCGGAAATCTTCAAGGAAGAACGCCCATCTCGCTACCTGTGCACAAATGTCTTTCTTCTTCATGGTCTGCATGAACGCCCTGCAATCGGTTACAATCGTAAACGGGATTCCGATCAAATATACCCTAAATTTCTTTAACGCTTTGACAATAGCTAACACTTCCAATCTGTAATTATCATATTTTGCCTCAGCCGGTGTAGTTTTGCCACTCGCGTAATACACCGGATGGAACATACGATCTTCGCTATCGCGTTGCAATAATATCGCACCGTATCCAAGAGCGGATGCGTCAGTGTGTAGTTCTGTCTCTGCCACCGGATGATACAAATGCAAAATAGGTTTTTCGCTAAGTATAAGTTTTAACTGATTGAATGCACGCTCTTGTTCTTTTCCAAAAATAAAGTCAACGCCGTCTCTCAGTAAATCTGTCAACGGTCGCGCGATATAAGAATATCGCGGTACAAATTTCCGGAAGTACCCCGTAAGGCCTAAGAAGCTTTGTACAGAACGCACATTTGTCGGCTTTGGGAAATGTCTTACTGCATCAGTTTTTTCTTTGGAAGGTGTAACCTTTCCGTCCTCTACTATGTGCCCCAAAAAATTTACTTTCAACTTTAACAACTGACACTTTGACCAGTTAATCGATAATCCGTATTCAGCCGCTGTTCCTAACACTGATTTAAGTCGCGTTAATCCATCTTGCTCATTCTTTGAAGGCACAATTATATCGTCCATATAAATCGCGATAACCCCCGCATTCGTCAAATCACGAAAGACTGCGTTAACATATTTTTGGAAATACGCTGGTGAAGTACATAGGCCGAATGGCATCTTCAAAAATTCATAGTGTCCGTTAGGAACAACAAACGCAGTATACTTACAACTAGATTCCTCAACCGGTACATGAAAAAAACCGTTTTTTAAATCTAAAGTGCTATACACTCTCGCGCCTTGCAGAAGATCTAACTGATCCTCGATCAACGGTAGGGGATATCGGTTTTTAACTATCTTTTCATTAAGTTTTCGGTAATCCACACAAATTCTAGTCGCGCCATTCTTTTTCTTTACCAAAACTATGGGACTAGCGTAATCAGAACACGACGGTCGTATTATCCCTTCGTTAAGCCATTCACGCATTTGCGAATTTACTTCGTTTTTTTCCGCTACAGACAATCTGCGCGCGTTTTGGGCAACTGGAATATCATCTTTTACGACTATAATCATTTTAATACCTACCTCTTTCTCTTTTTTCGGCCTATATTCTGTTACTAAACATTCTACTTCTTTTTTAATATATTCATCTTTAATATGCGACAAATCCACGACGTTATCTTGTACTGTATACACCTCTGATAATTCCGCGAAATCATTTACGATCTTTGAAATATTTACGACACCCCTTTTTATGTGTACTTCGACATTATTTAGAAAATCGGATCCTATAAGCATACCGTGTGGAATTATTCCGTCATGAACGAGGTGTACGACAATGTCGTAGATTTCCATATCAATGCAAATCTTTAGATGTATATCCCCTAACGTTGTGTTTTCTTCTGAACCCGCTCCTCGGAATGTTATCGTGCGATTCCCGAGAGTCGGCGACCCGATCTGTTCATATTGCTCTTTGCGCATTAAGCTAATATTGTAACGGCCTGACTTTATCGAACGCGGGCTAGCTGGCTGGATCGGGAGTTCGATGACAGGCCCAGAGACAATAATCAATTTATAGCACACGGATTAATTCCTTTATTTAGCTCGAGGCTCGGGATGATACATAGATCGTAATTCCACGCGGTATGTTACAATTGGTAGTGCATCGGCACTCGGGTGGTAGCACGAACGTGGGCTTTACAGAGAAAATGACGCAACGCGGTATATTTACAAGCGGCAGTGCATGTGCACTCGGGGTTTTAACGGACGCGGGGTTTACAGAGGAAATAACGCAACGCGGTATTTCTACAAGCGGTAGTGCATGTGCACTCGGGGTTTTAACGGACGCGGGGTTTGCAGAGGAAATAACGCAACGCGGTATTTCTACAAGCGGTAGTGCATGTGCACTCGGGGTTTTAACGGACGCGGGGTTTACAGGGGAAATAACGCAACGTAAAATTACAGTCGGTAGGGCGGATGCCCTCGGGAAATGCAACGGACGCGGGTGGTCTAAAAGACAACGCAACGCGGGATTTTACAAGCGGGGACGCGACCTAACGGGGGTTAAGACCGTGGGCACGTGGAAACGCGATAGGTGCAACGGAGGATTGCGGAGTCCCGGGGCTACGGTTGTGAGAACCCTCGCTACGAGGACGAGCACGCTCGACCTCGCGGTGCCGTAGCCGTCGGGAGTACGGTGGAGTTCGGAGACACTCTGAGAACCCTCAGTAGAGACCCACACTCTGGACCTCGTTTTACGTGTCGCCCTAGGATAGGGAAGGTAGGCTTCGCCAGGAGTAGCGGAATGCTGTGGCGTAGGCGAAGTGCCGTCTCGTCGAGCGCGCCGTCTTATATATCGCTTGGCGCGGCGGGCTCGGCAGGAGGGAGGCCGATCGTCAGGCGAGTTGCGCGGTGGTGGGAGGGGCGCGATCCTGTCCGCTCGCTTCGGCGGAAATCGGCCCCCGTCGGCGCTCGTTGGCGTCATGCGGGAAGGCCCCGGTGCGGCGGATTTCCCGCGCACACGGTGCGTTTTAATGGTTTAAAAAATGGTGGGCGCACCGCGCCCTATCCTTGCCCGACGGATGATCGGTCGGGCGGCATCCGGCGGGTGGTAGCCGGGAACGATGCCTTGCTTTTAGGGGCGCATCATTACAATATCACTACCCGAATCTATTATTGCGCTCAGCTTTGTACCGTTTATAACAACGTCTTTACGGCATTTACCGGAACCTGACTGTACGATATTGCAACTTTTTTTCTCTTCCGCGTTTGCGCCTTTGGGACATTTTGCCGCTATGTGTCCGTATTTATTACAACCGAAACATTTTGTACCTCGTTCTTTCGACGGGCATGCCATGCTTAAATGATCGCTATCACCACAGTTATAACAACGTTTCGCGTCTTTATTTTTCGTGTTCGAAAGCATTTTTTTCTTAGTTTCACTCGTTTTTGACTTACTTTTACCAAACATATCTGCGTATATATCGAATTTGTCTTTCAATTCGCGCACAGTTTTTGCACCGTACAATACAGACTTACGGTACCCTTCGTCATCAATACCGTCAACGATATACTGGAGGACTGCCTTCGTCTCGACGTCCGCTCGTGCTGCTATCTCCATCATCTTGTAGCAATATTCGTGATAGGATTCATCGGTCCTCTTTTTTCTTTGTTGCAGCTCTTTATGCACCATGCGGCTGTCCATTTTCAGTGCAAATTCCGTCTTCAGGGCGGCCTTCATGGTTTTCCACGTCTTCCCACAGTCGTCAGATTTTACAAACAATCGAGCAGAGCCTCGCAACAGTCTTTTCGCATAAATTATTTTCCGTACCGCATTCCACTCACACAACTTCGCCAGGTCCTCGAATTCCCTGATCCACGTCTTTATGTTCTTGCCGTCGTCTCCACTGAAAGTATCGATTGATTCCTCCACGTCTTTGAAAGTTGGCACGAATTTTGAACCCCGTGCCTCGTCGTCTCCGGCACCATTAGCGCCTGCGCCATCTTGTTCGTCGTCGCTCTCGCCGCTGGACCCGTCGTCGTCGCTTTCTTCTTCGTGTTGATCGTCCAGGACTAGAGCTGCCTTCAGTCGTGCTGCGAGATCGACCTTGTTGCCCGTCACCTTCAGCCGACGTCCTCTAAGCTCGTCTTTGAGTTGAGCTATCGTCATCGTGTCGACTCGCAACATGCCTTCTGCGCCGTCGTGTTCGTCGTTGTGCGACATGCTTTCTTTATTCTTCTTCTCCTCGTTCCTCACTTTCTCGTTAGCCTCGATCCCGGCTGAGCCCCCAATTGTAAGAATTTAAATGATTCACGAGGCAATGATTTTAATACAAGAAAAATGAGGCGTTTATTATAAGAAGCTTGTACACGTCTTGCTCGCTTGGCTCTCTCTACATGACTCTCTTTTCTCTCCTGCTTCTCTCTTTTTTCAGCGTACCTGCCTGAATTCATGTCAAACTCATTCATGCCGAACTTTCTCGATTCTAATTGCGATTCATGCCGAACTCTCCCGATACTAATTGCGGACGCACGCATCGCGGTATCCCGCGTCTAAATGCCTAACCGAATGCAACAGAAGGTAAAAATACAGATATGAGATAAACATAAAACTTAAAATACAGATATGAGATAAACATAAAACTTAATCCTACAGTTATAATTTTTTGGAAATAAAAATACTACTGCTTAGATTTTTTCGAAGTATAATACTATCACTTTGTTTTTTTTTTCGAGGTAAAGATACTACTGCTTAGGTTTATTTGAGATTTTTCAATATACAAAGATTACGTCTACCACTACCTTGGTACTTAGATTTTTTTTAGGTATAATACTACCACTGTTTTTTTTAGGTAACAACATATACACTACTATGCGTGTACTTGGCGCCTTTCTTTACCTTTTTTTTAAAAAAGGTAATTTTGTACAGATTAATGATATACAAGAGCTTTTTCGCGCATATCGATTTTCAATAATGGATAGATATTGTAACAAATACGTTTTACGTTTATTCAAAAACAAATTATGTGTACACATAATAAAAATTGTGTGAATTAAAATTATGTGTATACACATAATAAAAATGCGGAATTATTTTTATGTCAGACATAATTTTAATGCATCCAATTTTTATTATGTCAAGACATAATTTTAATTCATCCAATTTTTATTATGTCTAGACATAATTTTAATTTGTCCAGTTTTTATTATGTCTAGACATAATTTTAATTCAACAAATTTTTATTATGTCATGACATAATTTTAGTTCTGCCGCTAGGGAATTTTTAAGTCGATTCTTATGAATTAAGCTTGAATTCGATGTCTAGGTATCCCAGGTTGCCGATAACGGGTTACAAATAGTGCGCTCCATAGTTTTCGGTGTCCAGGTGTAATAATACGGTTGAATTCGATGTCTAGGTGTTCCGCACGTTGCCGATGACGAGATCCACATAGTGCGCTCCGTAGTTTTCGGTGTCTACGTGTATTAATACCTCAAATTCAATATCTACGTGTCCTACATTCGGATTTAAAGTTATTAATACACCTAGTCACCAAAAGCTACAAAGCGCACTATGTGGACCTCGTCACCGGCAACTTGGAACACGTAGACATCGAATTCGAGGTATAATTACACCTAGACACCAAAAACTATGGAGCGCGTTATCTGGACCTCGTCATCAGCAACCTGCTACACCTAGACATCAATTTCAAGGTATTAATACACGTAGACACCGAAAACTACGGAGCGCACTATGTGGATTCCGTCATCGGCAACCTGGGACACGTGGACATCGAATTTAAGATATTAATACACGTAGACACCAAAAACTACGGAGCTCACTATCTAGACATCGTCATCGGCAACCTGGGACACCTAGACATTGCATTCAACGTACGATTACACCTGGACACCGAAAACTATGAAGCGCACTATCTGGATCCCGTCATCGGCAACCTGGGACACGTGGACATCGAATTCAAGGTATTAATACACGTAGACACCGAAAACTACGGAGCGCACTATGTGGACCTCGTCATCGGCAACCTAGAACACGTAGACATCGAATTCAAGCTTGATTCATAAGAATCAATATATATTATATATATACTTAATTTAGCTAAATAGAAATCTTCCTTCTGACCAATAAGTTTATCGACCTTTAATAATTTACCTACTAGATCGTTCGAAATACGCGCGCGATATCGAAACTGGCGATACCTGCGCCGCCAGTGTCGAACAAGTGAAAGGGACATTTTTTCTGATCACGTGATATATATATATATATATATATATATATATATATATATCATATCACACAGATCGGCGTTAGGAGGAGTATCTTAATAAAAAATTTTCACATTTGGACTTTGCGTCGCAATATCTCCGCTCGTAAGGCACGTAGCGGAAAATTATATAGGAGATACCCCCCTTATAGCCCGGGAGATAGCGACAGATTTTTCGCGTTAATATCTATAAAGCTAGATTTTTTTCTTATAATAGTTTAGACAGTATCAATGATGAAAGTGCAATTCTACCAAACTTTTAATGTTGCAAATATAAATAAAAATTAAACAACATGTTGCTAAAAGTTGCATAAATGTATTATATCTACAAGATTGAAATTTCACATACTCACAGATGACATAAAAACATACCGGAAATTAATATTCTACCGCGTCGGAAGCGTTGCCATGTCAGGTTTACCACCCAGCAAAGTGTGGAAAAAACAAACATTTTTGACTTATATCTACAAGGCTGAATTTTTTTCTGGAATAGTTTATTGAATAAGACATCCAAAAAATACAGTCTACCGATCGTCTCATGTTGCTAAAGCCTCGGTAGACGCAATGGAATGCTAGCGCGTGACCGCGGCCGCTGCGCTCCGGGCCATTGCAGTTCGCGGAGAAGTTTTGCATTTTCTGCCGCGGAATATTAATCTACAAAGCTGATTTTTTGTCTATAAACAGTTTATGCATTATTTTGATTAAAAATCACATTCTACCTCCGCTGAAAGGTGGCTAAATCTTTGGTAGACGTTGTCAAAATGGCAATACATAGTCAAATCATGACAATTATATTCTTCATTAATTAATGAACAGACAGTTTTCTTATAGATGTGTTAATAATCACTTTTATTTACTCTCCATTATGATCTATGTTTCGGTAAGGAAATTTATCTTTCAATTAATATCTTTTTTAATGTCAAAGAAAATTAATATATTCAACATATTTATAAATAATAAATTCACGATCCTATATAAATCTTATTGTAAGAAATGATTGTTTTTCATAACTTATTCTAAAAATTCATTCGTTAAAAGTTCATTATTATTTACCAATGTTACTGTCAATTAAATACTAAAATTATTACAAGTTATGTTTTGAAAGTAATTTCAAACAATTTAAAGAAAGCCTGAGAATATAAACATAAATAGCTGTTCTAAAACGGATACAGATTTCCTTCACCAAGCTTATGTATCCAAATACCATATTAAATAAATTGTAAACCATGCTGATCGCTTGTGTATGTACTGTGCTTTAAGATGTACTACCGCTTTTGTCGTTAGAAATGTTTATGTTGTTGACCCTCATGTTTCATCTGTTATTTATAATGGTTGGTCACCATGACCCGTGACATGACTAAACGGAATCGACGTTAGATATTTCGTATTTGTCTTCCTGACAAGTTGGTTGATTCCATCTCTTTATATGCAGTATTGTACCTTTTCGGATGACACTCTTTATACTCGTAATTGTCTCGTTCTCTTGATGGCTATCGGGTGAGTTTTACAATATTATTTAAAACGACTTGAATTATAGTTAACATTTTTATAGACATCAATTCCGATATAGCCAGTCATATTTGGATCTTCCGAAACGTTCGATTATATGTACACTGTGAATAAATCAGTGAATTGGATCTTTTACGCACCGATATTGCTTTAATCGTGCGTGCGAGAGAACGTGCTGTGAGACATGGCTTCACAACCATTATACTGTTTTGTGTGCCGAAAGAAGCCGAAAGACCGAAATATTATTAAATTTGATCAAGAAAAATTTAAAAAATGTTTGGAGATTTTAGCTATAAAAAAGGCAAATAAGCTAGTGTATGGTGATCTAATTTTGCCTGCTCAACTAACTGAAAATGAAGGTTATCATTCAGAATGTTACAAGCGATTTACTGCATTCTCAAGAAAGTACAAACCGACACCAATCGATAATTCTCAGCCTTCTACAAGTTCAGAAACGCCACAGAATCAAATAAAGGCAAGGTAAGTGTATATAGATGCATTACAGCATTCGATTTTCGACCAGGCGTCTCCACTACTTTGGGCGAGCTACGCAGCATGATTTCAGGAGTTTTCTTTTAGGCTGTGATTTCTTTTCGCTAATTTTACAAATTTAAATAAATTTATTATTAACAAATATGTTAATAGTAATATATTTTTTTAGCAAACTCGAATATGTCGTTTCTGAATCAAAAGAAGTTCAAGATTTAGACCAGCTTCAATCTCAAGAAGGAGAATTATTGGAAGAACAGCAAGACGAAGATGTGCAGGAAAAAATGTCTGACGAAGAGGAGTTTGAAGAATCCGAAGATACAACAGTATGTTTTTTTTGCGGTAAAAAACGCAAAACGTTCAAAGGTCGTTGTGAAAATTTACACATCATTTCTAAAACAGCAACTTTTGAAAGGCTACAAAGCAAAGCTTTGTGGATTGAAGATATAGATTTATGGAACGCACTTGAAGATGCAAAAAAATCTGAAGACAAATCTGCATACTATCATGCCAGTTGTAAAAACAAAATTGAAAGCACTTGTGAATCGCTTACCCTCGCACAGCAACCATCAAAAGAATGGCACGGAAAGCGAAATATTAGAGCAAATGTTTATGCACAAGTTTGTTCGTTCATTGCTCAAAATGTTATATCAGAAAAGAAATGTTCTTTTCTGAATTATTGCCAAACATTATACACTAATTTACTGAAACAAGAATATGAAAAAGAATTTATATCAATGTCCAGCATTCCCTGCACGGTATTTAGAAAACGATTTACTAAAAACTTTCTAAAATAAAATCAGTATTGTAACATTAAATAAAAGAAAAGTTATAAAGCCTTACGGTGCTGCCGTAATGGGAAGTACGGACTTTGAAATTTTACAAAAGCGTGATATTGTAAACAGAGCAGCACTTATTTTGAGAGAAGAAGCGAGGTCTGTAAAGAAAAATAAGTTGCCGGACAATATAAAAACGAAGGACTTGATTGCCGGTGAATGTTCAGAGATACCATCTCTTCTGAACGATTTCTACGTTACTTTATTGAGTAGTTCTAATTATAGGCGCAAGCAAAGCCGGATTTGTCATAGGTTAGCTAAATCATTCTCGCAAGATGTAATTTATGCTGTTTCAAACGGAGAAATCAAACCCTCTAAGCAAATCACTCTTGGTCTTGCTATTAAGGGATTAACCAATAGCAAAAAAGTTTTAAAAATTCTGCATAGGTATGGTCAAGTTGCTAGTTATACTACGCTTGAAGAATTGGAGACCGAATCAACGTTAACTGTAGCTCAAAACTTGGACGTCTGTCCAGAGGATATTTTACGAACATCATGTCTACGTACTGGATTAGCTTAGAACAATTTTGACCGATTCGTCGATACAACGTCAGGGAATGACACTTTACATGACACGGTTGGCATAATTTATCAAGATATTCCAAATTTAGACATAAATCAAAATTCCGATTTGTGTTCAGTTCTTTCAAATGTTAGCCAGAATTAGAGCGAGATTTTACCATCCGAACAGCCACCAAAAAAAAATGAGAAGAAGCTTTGATGTACCTACTCTTGAATTGCAACAGAAACCAAAAAAGAAATTAACAATTTCAGAGCATTTGTTAGGCACAGGTCATCCAGCGCGCCTTTCAATTCCTTAAAGTCTCAATTCTTTTAAAAAAATCAATTTTGCTTGGATGCTTTCGCACAACTTGAATATTCCAAATATACCGATGTGGGTAGGATATAATAACAGGATTCATGAAGACACATCTCCAAAACAAAGAATTTCATATTTAACTACTATAAATTCATCGTCAACCAATCCAGCAGTAGTTGAAGAAACAATGCGTCAAAGCATACAAGCAGCTGACGAATGCGGCCAACAATATATGCAGGTTACGTACGATTTGGCCATCGCAAAAATAGCTTTACAGATACAAGCCAACGAGAAAGAGCGTTTTGATCGACTTTTTGTACATTTAGGTGCTTTTCATATTCAGCTAGCATTTTTCAAAACCGTAGGAAAATTTATCGATGAATGCGGTGTGACTGCTATTATGTCTAGTGCTGATATGCTAGCTGCTGGATCAGTAAATGGATTCATTCTTGGCAAACACTTTAATTGGTGTAAAAGACTGCATCCTGTAGTAACACTTGCAATACAAATATTGCATTTTCGAAGTTTTCTGAAAACCAACCCTGAATTCGAAACAACCCTTATAGAAATGTAATACTGCGAATTACTAGGGAAAATACTATGATTAAGTACTGGCAGTATTTCAGTAATTTTTTGGCTAGTACTTCGTCCAAATCACTGATAGAAGTACTTGATAAAATCACTAGTATTGATGAAATACTGAGAATTATAGATAAATACTAGCTAGAGTAATTAATTACTGGCAGCTGCCAGTAATTAATTACTCTAGCTAGTATTTATCTATAATTCTCAGTATTTCATCAATATTGATAATTATATATTATATTATATATGTATATATATATATATATATATATATAATTATTAATATTTTATTAATATAGTTAGCTTAGCTAAATAATTCATAATTTATATTAATTATAGGTTTAGGTAAAAAATGAAATCTGTAATTTCAATTAATCTTTTAATTACATAAGAAAGACATTTCTTTAGTGTGGTAGTTTACTACATTACTGTTTTACATTACGGTTGTGAGGTCGCTGCCTTTTGCTGTTTTATTAATTGACTTTTCCGTTTAGTTGCTTCATTGTTAAGTTTGCTTTTTATAGCAGTTTTAATTTTATTAAGTTGTGCTTTGTCATCCTCGTTTACTTTAAATTCATGCTTCACATATTCTGAAAGAGAGAGTTTCTGCACGTTAATTATATATTGAGTATACTTAAAGGTAAAACTGAAAAAAATTTATTATTTTAATTAAGAATAAGTTACCGATGAGAGCATCCCTAACAGTAGGATCCAACTGTTTCTTCTCTATTGGTGCCAAATCACATTTATTCTTATGAAAATTGCTTGTTTCGCCTGTCATGCTACATGTCCCCATTTCTTCCTTAGTGAAAACAATTCCCATGAGAGTAGTTACAAAGTATGAAACTCCCTTAGATTTTTCAATCCTTACGACTTTTCTTTTATCAATTATTCGTCCACCAATATTTAATTCATCCTAAAAACATAAACGGTGAAAAATATCAATAAAAATTTATACTTAAATTTTCAAGCAAATCAGATTTTAGTCATAATTTATAGTTCATAATTTATTTCGAAAATTATGTAAGACTTTAACTGTATATTATATGTACTATATAATGTAATTAGGTTTCTTACTGCTTTCGTAAGTACTGCTTCTTCAACTTTCATAGTTATTGGGTCGTTATTTTCACGATCTTGATGATGATCCTCTTGTCTGTCAGGTTGTCCATCCGTTGCATCAGGTTGTGTCAGTGTTGCAGTCTAATTATTAAAAATAATTAAAATGTATTTAGTTTATTTACTATTATTTATTTAAATATTTCTTATTGTTATCCTATAGCTATTTGTAAAAAGAAAGATTAATCTTTAGTTATACAAACTTGATAATTCTCTTCGGGTTGAACATTATTGTGATCATCACTTGTATAATCATTTGTTACTGTATACGTTGATGGTGAAGGATGCTGCAAAATAAAGTATAAGGAATAAAATTTTGTAAAGGCGGTGTGCAGAGTAATTAAATTATTTTTACTTTTTTCTACAATTAAGTTAATCACACCTTGCGCAATCATTGAAATATATAAGTAAGCAGGAATCGGATTATCTTATCTATTAATACGCTTACAATTAACCATACAAATGTTTTCATAACTTATTAGTAAAAAGCAGTAAACAACATACAGCTGTTTTTGTGAAATTTGTAGTTGGTACTGATAATGCATTCTTTTTACTGCTTTTTCTCATCTCGCTCTTACTGCTATTTGTATTGTCATTGCTGCAATGATGATCATGGTATTTGTCTGGCATACCTAATGGTGGTAAAGACTTCTTTTGTAGACGTTCAAGATTTTTTAGTATATTTGAGGAGAGCTCATTAATTTGCCCTAAATCTGTAAACGAAAATTATATCAGTGATATTATTATTGTGAGCGTAGCAATAAGTGTTCGCTTTTCAAAAGAAACGCACTTACCTTCATTTACACATCGAAGTGTTCTTAATCGGGCATTATCAAGTCGCAGCTTTTTATTCTCCTCCTCCAAAATAAGTACTTTGTAGTTTAACTGTTGTTTTGACAACTTGTGAAACTGGTACTTATTATCGCTGTCTTCATCACTATCAATAATTTCAGCCTGTAATGTAATAACAGAACTGTTGTCATAAAATGTGATAAATATTCTAATTAATGATTAAAATTTTATATTAAAAAATTTATTGATCTACTGACCACATTTTCTTTTTCCTGAATAACGTTCTCAATTTGTGATAGGACTGTGGTATTCATATTTTGTTTATTATCTCTTTTAGTGCTTTTGCTGCTGGCCATCTTACTCTTTTTGGGAGCTGGTCCTGAAGTTGACTGACTAATTTTATTGTTTAATTTTATTTTACTATATTTAAACTAAAAAAAGAAAAACTAAATAAAAAAACGCTGCATCTAATAAATGTACACATTTTATCGATTTTATTTTATAAATTGAGATCAAATGTAAATGTAGAAATATTTTTTATATATAACCTTTTCATTCTTGTCGCTATTTTGCTCATCCTCATCTGAATTAGTGTCAGAGTTATTGCTATCGCTTTTATTATTTTCATTAACGTTTTTCTTTACAAAAGTATGTCTCTGTTTGCGATCTACATTTGCCACACCAAATTTCTCGATATTCTTTGCTTGATGACACATTTCTGTCCATTCTATAAAATTTTAAACAAAGTAATAAGAGTATCGTATGCGCTGTATATTATAAAGTAATGAGAATGTGAATAAAACGGGAATAATAAGAGTGAGTAAGATAATGTGAATAGCGAGTGAGATTTTATTTTTAGGCTTGTCTGAGAATTGCGGAAAAATCACCTTGACAAATCTTTAGTTAATTAAAACCTAACCTCTTAACGTTAAAAGTTTGGTTGTTATTCTATTGTGTAAAATAAGTAGAAAAAAGTATACCTACCTCCAAAAGAAATTATCTTTACTGGTAAATCCTGCCACTTGTCTTGGTCCTCTTTCCGATTCTTTAATTTCCTTTCCATAGATTTTGCACACACAATGTCTATTTCAAGTGGCCAATGAATAATTACTTCCTTATTAATAATATCTTTCTTATTAATATTTTTATCCTTAAGCCAGGCTTGAAAGCCGACTTGAATCGGCTTTTTTCGTTCGTTTCGAAATTGAACAAGCACACATTGTGAGTCGTTCAATTTCAGATTTTTGTAAGACTGGATCTCTTCGCAGGACATTGTATAATCGCCACTATAAACTTATAAAGAAATAGACTCCCGCGCACTAGTGCTACGATTTCGAGCTCGAGCCCGGGCACACTCGTTTTCCCCCTTCACAAACGCACACACGAATAGACAGAGCGGCTTTGTGTACTAAGTGGAGGGGGGAAACCGCGCTCGAAAAATCGCGCGGGCATGGCGCGATTGGGGCGCATTCCCTCGTAAAGTGCAATAAGTGACGACTGCGCCACACGAATAGACAGAGCGGCTTTGTGTACTAAGTGGAGGGGGGAAACCGCGCTCGAAAAATCGCGCGGGCATGGCGCGATTGGGGCGCATTCCCTCGTAAAGTGCAATAAGTGCATGCAGTACATGTACTTGATTGTGCGCGGTTGCTTGGCAACGGAAGGAATAAAGACCAAGCTTTTGTAGAAAAATAAACACTTAACCTATAGTTTGCGTTCCGATACATCATTCTGCGCTATTTACATATTGATATTTACATCTTGACAGCGTGTGTATAGAAATATTATTTTTTTGAAGGCATTGTGTTTTTCTATAAAATGCCACGAGGTCCTTATAGACAATACCTGCAAGATATAAATATTCCTATACCTGCAACAACTCTTCGGCGACGACTGCAGAATGTACAAAATGCTGATGCACTGCAAAATGACGTAAGTTAGGCTCTATAGTACTTATATTTAAATATTATCTTAGTATATATATTTGACCATCAAACATATTGAATGTTTTAAAAATAAAAAAATGAAGCTTTTAGATATGCAAAGTATTTGTAACTAATAATATGGGTTATATTGCTCCAAACAGGCAGAACGGTGTGATGGACTGGCAATAAGTGAGAGCGATGATGAATATTCACCAATGGAATTAGCAGATGATTCAGCTGTTGTTGGTATACAAGACAATCAGGATTTCCCTTCAACTTTGTCAGCAGATAATAACCTAAGTGATTCGTTACCTAGTTTAAGCAGTGATGCCGAGACGCAGCATTTTTCTGATGCATCAAACAATAGTAATGAAAATTCCATCCATACAGATAGCTCTGACAGTGACTGTGAATATCAAGATAGTATTTGTGAAGAGAATATTTACGTAGACGAACAAAATGAACCAAATCTTGAAAGACTTACGTTATATGAGGGATGTCAGTTAACATTAGAGGAAAGCAAGCTACTAATTATGAGTTTTGCATTGCGTTTTGATTTATCAGATAAAGCTTTTGAACACCTAATCCAATTAATTGACTGCCACTTGCCAACTAATCGTCACGGTTCCCTCTTTTTGTTTCTCAAAGATTTACCTGAACCACCAATTGTTAACACTCATTTTTATTGTCATGTTAACAAATGTAAAAGACTGATTAAATTTGCTCAGAATAATGTAATGGAATGTGAGTGTGGTGCAGTATGTACAAAAACCAACTTAAAACAGACAGGATGTTACTTTTTGTACATACCTTTAAAAGAACAGTTAATTAAACTTTTAAATAATAACTTTATAAGAAAGCAATTAAGATGGACTGATGAGAACCATAAAGATGTCATTAATGGTGCTGTTTATAAAAAGTTACTTGAAAATGGTACAATATCAAGGGGGGATATCACTTTACAATGGAACACTGATGGTGTTCAACTCCATAAGTCATCGCAAATTGAATTATGGCCAATTCAAGTTTGTATTAATGAGTTGCCATTTAGAATTCGAAAAGACAATGTTTTGTTATGTGGTTTATGGTATGGTCCTGGGAAACCAAATATGAACACTTTTCTTCAGCCTTTTGTCGAAGAGCTTAATATTTTACATACCGAAGGCATTGAGGTTTTTACTGCCAATCCTGTTACAATAAGAGTACATACATTATTGTCGTCTGTTGATTCTATGGCGAGGCCTTTGTTACAAAATATAAAAACTTTCAGAGGTAATCAAGGATGTGCATTTTGCCTCCATTCAGGTGAAGAGTATTCGGTTGGACGTGGCAGAACAAGATTGTATCGAGGTGATATAGGGATAAAGAGAAATCTTCAACAACATAGAAATGACACTTTACAAGTTATGAGAAATGGTCGTGTTCTTAACGGAATCAAAGGTCCATCAGTCTTATTGCTTTTAAAGGAATTTAACATAATAAAATATTTTGTACCAGAATATATGCACAGTGTATTATTAGGAGTAGGAAAAACTATGGTATCATGGTGGATGGATGGCAAAAATAAAGATAGATCTTTTTACATTGGTAATGATACAAAAATTAAAGAAATTGATACATTATTGCTTTCTATAAAACCACCTAGTGAAATAACGAGAACTCCGCGATCTTTATTTGACAGGAAACTGTGGAAAGCTTCTGAATGGAAAAATTTTCTTCTTTATTATTCCTTTATTTGCCTTCAAAGTGTTAATATGCCTAAAAAATACTTAGATCATTGGTTTTTATTAGTATATAGTATTAACATATTTCTTCAAGAACAATTTTCTGAGATCGAGTTTATAAAAGCTACGAAAGCTCTTAGAAAATTTGTTCTTTCGATTGAAAATATATATAAAACACCTGAACTTATGAAATATAATTTCCATTTGCTTCTTCATATCCCCAAAAGTGTGAAAAACTTTGGAGGTTTATGGGCTATGTCTGCTTTTCCTTACGAACATTATAATGGCGTGCTGTCAAAAATGTTTAGGAATTCTCACTCAGTTCCTTTACAGATTTGTAAAAATTATCTTAGAATGCAAAGTCTTCAGGAAATGGCATCAAATGAATTTCAGAACAATAACTGTTCAGACATTGCAAAAAATTTGTTTAAAAAATTATTCATACAAAAAAGTTTGCGGCATTGTTTGAAGTATGGAGATTCTACACGGCTGCTAGGCATTCCAGATATGTACACTCTTACATTACGTGAAAAAACTGTGGTTGAAGCTTTAGTTGGAGAAGAGATACTCAATTTAAACATACGGACATTCAAACGCTTTATACATAACAATATTTTGTATCATGTAAAAGGATATGAACGTATGATCAAAAGGTCAAATAATATCGTTCAACTACAAGATAAAGAATTCTTGTCTTTTACTCATATAATGATTGTCAACACTGCTCTTTCAGATAAGCAACTTTGTGTTCTTTTAGGATTAAAATTACATTGTACCGGTGAATTTTTAAGCAGAGATATAGAAACTGGTATTACATCTAACTTAATTTTTAGCATAGTTGAGCAGACAGATTCATGTGTAGCTATTGTTCCAGACATGTTATTTAAAAAGTGCGTTATAACACCCCATCCAAATAATAGACGAAAATTCTGTTGTTTTCCTCTGGTGAATTCACTTGAAACAGATTGAATTGTTTGTTAATAGGAAAGCCAGTTTTTTAACTCCGTGATTTATCTTTTGTTTTTATTTTTTTTAAAAGACATTTTAATTATTAGTACAGATATGTATGCGAATGTATTATTGTCATTAGTATTTCTCTTTTTTGTATAGATTAATATATAAGTTAATATTAAAAATTAATGCTAGAAATATTAAGCAACATTATAAATGTAATAAAATTACTTTATATTTTAGTATTACCTATACTTTGTATTTTATATATTTACTTTCTATTTTGATAATGTAAATTTTTATTAAGAGACAATAACGAAGTTTTGTATAACAAAGTGCACGTGTTATTATTCTTCATTGAATGCACCTATTCTTCATTGATTATGCACCTATCCTTAATATCATTAAATATGTACATTATTTACTCTTCCTTACTTAAATCACAGTTAAAATAATGTTTATATACTTTATATTTAAACCCATTCATCGCATATGTCATAGTTTTTATTGCTAGAAAATTATCAAATTTTTTAAATATTTTTGAAAGCAATACTTATGCTTTGAGTTTCAAAAAAGAAATAATATTTCGGAAAATACACACAGGAAGTTTCAACAATAATTGAAGCACTCAATTTTGAATATTGAAATACTATTGGATATTGAAATACTAATGTTAATGCTTCATCTTAGTAATTAAGTTCTTATCAGTGCTTTGTATAAATATTTTATCACTGATGCAGTATTATACGTCAATATTTCAATACTAATGTTAAATATTAGCAGTATTTAATCACTGAAATCTTTAATATATTTGATCACTGATGCAGTATTATACCTTAATATTTCAATACTAATGTTAAATATTAGCAGTATTTAATCACTGAAATCTTCAATACTGAAGTACTTGTAATCACTACAAACTCAGTAATTGAATCACAAGAAATTACTGTACATCAGTAATTTAAGTACTCAAAATAAGTAATTAATCACTAACTCACTAGTGATACATTTCTATAAGGGAACCGAGATTAAGAACTATCTCGAAAATTTCGTCGAACAAAAGTCAGATAGGCCAACGTTGCAAAATGAAACCTTAATTAATATATTTTCTGAATATGAAGAATATAAAAAAAAACACACACTTGAAGGTTGACACGGAAAAACGCCACAATTCTTTATGATGTATGCTCAATTCATCGATTATTTTCTGATGTTCAGTTTCAGTATAAGAGCAGGAGATTTTAAAATGTTCATGTACGTTTTACCGAAAATTGCAAATTTATTTTTCTTATTTAATCAACAAAACTACTCGAGATACTTAGTGAAGTACCATGACAATTTATTAAGAGTAGATGAAACGCATCCAGAGGACTATTACAAGAATTGAAAAAAAGAATTGGAATTAAAAGGACCGACAATGATTTGTCCAGGCAGCCCATAGATCTGACACTAGAGCAGACAATCAATGCAGATGCTCCGAACAAATTAACAGGTAACTACTATATTATTGTTATGCAATAAAAAATATAATTTATTTCTTCAACATATGATAATGAATTTTTTTCAATGTTTTATTAAATTTATAGGTATTTCTTATTGTACTAATTCAATATCAGCTCGACTACGTTGGTGCAAAGGTCACAGCATACGTACAAAAATTATTAGCCACGTAATGAAAGAGACTGGTTTGAAAAAAAAAAACAAGATGTGACAGATGATTTGAAGCAGAGTATGACAAAAAAAAGTAGTCACCAACTCCAAAAATTTATCAAACTTATTGAAGAAAGCGTTAATCCCTTTGATAGTACATTAGATAAGGATATACTTTTTAATATTGCTAGTGGCCGAGCTGCACACGATTGTGTAGCAGATTTTTTACTGAATGTGGAGAAGGCAGGAGAAGATCTGCGCAATAAATTCATTGATGAATGTACCTTGGATCAAAATAGATTTTATTGGAGTTTAAAGAAGAATAAAATCCTGAATTTTGTCTCATCACAGGCCAAAACACAAGTAAAAGTTTCGGGTAAATTAGTGAAAGTGAGAATGCAACGCGACCTATTTGGGCAGCTACGCGCTATTCCGCTTAAAAAAAAAATCAATATTGAAAAAGTTTTAACATATCCTTTGACACCTATGCCATTTTCTTTATGCCATCCTGATACAAGTATTTGCAAAACTGAAAAATCAATCTTACTTAAATTATTGGAAAAAAATATCGACAGCGATCCGCCTTCAGAATCAGATCTTCACATTTACGACGGATTTTTTTATTTATACCAAATGAAAGAAATACCAATAACTTATGCAAACATATCAAAAAAATTGTTGCATATGTTTTTGAGAAATAATGCACTGTTTGTGATAATCGTTTTTGATACTTATCCCTCTTCTTCGATCAAAGATCACGAGCACAATTTGAGAGGGACCCATCGAGGTCGAAAAATTGAAATTAGAGGTTCATCGACACGCCCTTCTGACTTGTCAGCTCAATTGAAAAATATCACTTTTAAAGAAGACTTGGTGGAATATCGTTTGACAAGCTGGGAGCGAAATAAAATGGCACCGCTTTTTGAAAATAAAATTGTTTACGTGAACTACTATGAATGTTACAGATATCAAGTTGTCAACGGAAATGTTGTAAGAACAATTGAACATAATCAATCGTGCTCAAACCACGAGGAGGCCGACACTAAAATAATCTATCATGTCTGCAATTTTGAAGAGCTTCAGCCACCATTTAACGTTTTCGTGCGATGCTCAGACACGGATATATTGATAATAATGTTAAGCAATATGAAATTTGTGCATCCTGACGTAAAGGTGTGGATGGAAGTTGGCGTTGGCACTTCATTAAGGTGTATAAACATTAGTAAATTGTACGAGACATTGGAATCAAATATATGTGACGCTCTAGCTGCCTTCCATGCTCTAACTGGTTGTGATTTCAATCCGGCATTTTTCCGAAAGGGAAAAAAACGGCCTTACGCGCTATTTGCAAAATCTGAAAAATATATTGCTGCATTAACTTGTTTGAGTAAATATCAGTCATCGAATGACACAGAATTTGATACATTGGAGGAGTTTGTATGCCGGATGTATGGCCAAAAAAAAACTAATAAAATAAATGAAGTGAGAGCATTAATGTTTTTAAAAGTTTACAAAAACAAGGATGAAAAATTATTTTTCGAAAACGTTAAAAGTTTTGATTTCTCTTCTTTGCCGCCTTGTCAATCAGAGCTTCGGGAACACCTCCTCAGATCAGCTTACATTTCACAAATCTGGACCAATGCTCATTTGAAGAACCCGACAATTTTATCCCCTCTTGATTGCGGTTGGAAACTTGAACCGAATAAATATGTTTTCAATTGGTTTAGTGGAGATCAAGTACCGCAATCTATTGATGATGTAGCACTTGAAGAACATTGCAGCGTTGACTCAGGTAACAAAAAATATTTTTCATTCAATGTAATAAGCTCGCGCATGGTTAAAATAGGTTTGATTTATTATTATTTCTCGCAGACACTGAAGACACAGAAGAGCTACAAGAATCTCCAACGTGTAGTACCGCATGTTCTAACAGTCCAATTAATTTTTTGGAAGAAAATGATGGTGTTTCGTACTTATTTTATTAAAATATTGTTGCACTCGCGCTGAGTTCGCAGCTTCGCCCGGTATTTTCCGCCGCGGAGCGTCTTTAGCAACGGGCGTTGCTATGCGTTGTTGATACAGACCGGCTTTCAGATTTTCTCCGGACTGAAACTCGAGCGAACGTTTCGGTTCTCGTTCTATGATTGTAACATTCGCAATAAACTATCCTTTCGTTCCTAAAACCTGTGTTCTCTTATTCCACGGTACGCGAGTTTACGCGCGACCGAGTGCGGGAGTGCCTAGGGAGCGTGCGAAAGTCGCCGGAGTGTAACATTTTGGGGGCTCGTCCGGGATAGAATGACGACCACTCACACCCCGCCGAAGACCCGTTCGCAGGCCGCGGCGTCGAGGACAACGGAGTCGGACACTGCAGAGACGACGGCGGAAGTCGTCACAATACAGGCCGTGATTCGCCAAATCCGCGACATGCGCGAGGAACAGGCGCAGAGAGAGAGAGAATACGCCGAGACGTTCCGCCGGCAGGAGGAAGAGATCCGTCTTCTCCGAGGGATAGACTCCGCACAAACACAGCTAAGTCTCTCCAATAATAGAGCGTCCGGGGATACGGGGACGCGTTTCGCGCTGTCGGGGGCGAGTGATGTGCGCGCGGACCCCACGGCTTATGCCGCGAATTCGGGAGTGTGCGACGCGCGAGAAAATACGGGAGCGCGGGCCGCGTTTGCGGGTGTAAATGACGTGCGCGCGGAGCTCGGATTTAAGCTCAAGCCCGACGTTTATGACGGATCGGTCCCGTTGCGGGAATTCTTCTCTCAATTCGAGATTATCGCTCGCGCAAATCAGTGGAGCGACGCGTCGAGGACCATCGCATTGGTTTCCTGTTTGAGGGGAAAAGCGCGTTCGATTCTGGACTCTGTCGAAAACGTAGAAAATCTCGAATACGCCGAGCTAAAATCGAAGCTTGAATTGCGTTTCGGGGAAGGGCACCTTTCCCAAAATTATTACTCCTTCTTCACGAATCGGAGACAAAAATTCGGGGAGGACTTTGCGTCTCTCGGCTCCGAATTGGAAAGGCTTGCCCGGTTGGCTTATCCCGAGTGCCCGTACGCTGTTCGGGACAAGATTGCGTGCTCGCAGTTTATCTCTGCCATAACGGACGGTTTCGTGAAGAGGACCCTTCAGTTGGAGGGAGTTACCTCTTTGAAATTAGCGGTAGAGAGAGCGAAGGCCGTTAAGGGGTAAAACCACTCTAGAGGCAGAAAAAAAGACCTAAATTTGACAATTTATTTTGGGAGTATAACAAACGGAATAGAATTTCTTTTCAGGGGGTTTATTTAACACATATTGAAGTATGAAAAACAATTTTTGTTATTATCATTTTCATACAAAATGGCGGCGACAGAGCCCGTCGTCGAAAACAGCTTTTTTGAAAACACCGCCACGGGAGGACTGATTTTTCGGCATGTATGAGTCCTGGAACAAAAAACCAAAAAAATTTATAATCTATATACAATTGGCTTTGGAAGTACGTAGGGGTTTTTCTTTTAATCAATTTTTGTGGAAATGGTGCATTTTTTAAGAAATAAATCGATTTTTTGCCCTAAAAATGACCATTACATTGTTTATATAAAAAAAAGTTTACATTCAATCAAAAAACGGCTACGTACTTCCAAAGAGAATATTGTTGTGAAGCTACTGTAAAAATTTCAAATCAATCCATGCAATAGTCTCCGAGAAATCCGTCCTCCCAGTTTGAAAAAAATGGTTTCGAGAAAAACGCGTTTAAACTTTTATGAATACTTTAATCCGTAAAATTTTTGTTTACCTCTAATCTGCGATGCCTGCACCATACATTTGGCCATCCAGGTTGATGTTCGCCTCTTCCTCTTCCTTCCTAGATGCTTTCAAGGATATTCGGGCCTTTTTTGCGGCATCGCTAAGCGATCTCTCGGAAAAGTCGATGCGACGCTGGTCGGTTTCCACGCAGAAGTTATAACAGTTCGGCCCAATTGTCATACCCAAATTCTGCGGCTTTTTTTTCATTGTACACTGGCGTTTCATCACTCATATTGTTTTTGTTATTCACACTTCAACACAACGAAATATATAATATACATGTATATGAAACAGAGAAATGAACGGGAAAGCCAAACGAAGCGTGTGCACGGCGTGGTTTGTCAGCTGTACTGACTCACACATACACGTTTGTTATAGTATTAGCGTACCCTGGTAACCTCTCGAGGAACCCTAAGAACCGTTTGCTTTGTAGGTAACAGGTAAACTTATTAGTTTGAAAGGTGAAAGTAGTACAAAAGCGAAGAATCACAGCGCGCCGCGTGAGTGCTCAGCGCGCGCTCTGAGATGCTGCGGCAAAAATCGGTAATTGACCTTTTTAATATTTGTTTTCCACTATAAATCAAATGGCTTATTGTTTTTATGACCCTAAAGTATCGTTTAAGCAAAAAAAAAATCGATTTTTTGAAAATCCTAGAGTGGTTTTACCCCTTAAGGCCATACAGAGAGAAAGTTTTGGGGGATTTGGGAGAAAAAGGGAAATTTTTGGTAAACCTTTCGAAAAAGGGGAAAAAAAAACTTTGCCTCAAAATGAGGGCGGCGAAAAATCCGAGGAAAAGGGGGGAGGTAGCGTCCGCAAAGATTTTCCGCGCAATTTTCGAAATCGCGTTTCCGCAAAGGAATGCTGGCTTTGTGGAAAGGTTGGACATTTCCGAGCCGAATGTCCCGCGAACACGGAAAAGGGAAACGCGGAATAGTTACTCTTAGCGGGGGAAGAGTGACCCTCGCAGATAAAACCCCGGAAATTTTAATTCGTTCGATTAGTAATAAGAGTGATTACGATAATTTTTGTTACCAAGGGAAATTAGATGGGAGGGATTGTTTTTTTAAAATCGATACGGGTTCCGATGTTTCCATTTTGAGTAGGAAATTTCTCGGAGAGGTTAGAGGGAAAATACGAGTCGAGAATTGTTCTCTTCGTTATCCCACGGGGGAGAGAGTCCCTGTGGAATTTAAAATGGAGGTTGAAGTTCGGTTAGGAAATTTTTCTGTGAATAAGATTTTAATGTACGTGGCGGAAATTGATGATCAGTGTTTGCTGGGGAGAGATTTCTTAAAACTCATTAATTTAGAAGGTATTTTTGATTCGTTTTTTGGAAAGAAGGAGTCAGAAATCGGAAGGGTTTTGAGTTGCTCTCGGGTGGCGTATTCTTCTGAAGTAGTTCCTCCTTTCTTGAAAGGGCTATTTGAAAAAGATTCTGAAAATTTGGACGCAGGACAGAAGGAGGTTTTTGCTGGATTTTTGAATGAATTTCAGGATGTCTTTTCTGAAGACGTCGTTGCGGGAAATTGTGAAGTCGTTAATCATGAAATTAATTTGAAAAATCCTACTCCAATTAAGCAAACTCCCCGACGTGTTCCTTTTCGAATGCGAGAGGAAGTCGACGGAATTATTGAAGAAATAAAGAAACAGGGCGTTATTGAGGAGTCGCGTAGCCCTTGGGTTTCTCCGGTCGTTCTTGTCAAAAAGAAAGATGGTTCAATCCGTTTCTGTATTGACTTTCGGAAAGTTAACGAGGTGACTGAAAAGGATTCTTTTCCTTTGTCCAGGATTGATGACATCCTGGACCAATTATCGGGCAATAGTTGATTCTCTACTTTGGATTTGAAAAGCGGATACTGGCAAATTAAGATCCGCCCGGAAGATCGCGAGAAGACGGCCTTTTCTATCGGGAACGGGTTATGGCAGTTTGTCGTAATGCCATTTGGTCTCTGTAACGCCCCTGCCACTTTTGAACGATTGATGAAAAAAGTTCTTCGGAAACTTTTATCAAAGATTTGTTTATCTTATTTAGACGATGTTATCATTTTTGGAAAGAGTTTTGAGGAAATGTTAAGGAATTAAAAAGAAGTATTCTCTCGTTTACGTTTAGCTAACTTAAAAATCAATCCTAAAAAATGTGTACTTTTTGAAAGAAAAGTTAAATACTTAGGACATGTGATTTCTACAGAGGGCATTGCTACAGACCCTGATAAGATTTCCGCTGTAAAAGAATGGCCGGTTCCTCATTCCAAAAGGCAATTATGTAGTTTTCTCGGTTTCTGCTCTTATTATCGGAAATTCATTAAAGGTGACTCTTCTTTAGCAAAGCCCCTCTTTACGCTTACCGGAAATCAAGTAAAATTTGTTTGGGGGGAGGAGTGTCAGAACTCTTTTGAGAATTTAAAGCGGGTGTTTACATCCTCTCCCGTACATTCTTTCCCGAGGGAGGAGGGAGAGTTTGTGTTAGACACTGACGCTTCTAACATCGGGGTTGGTGCGGTGTTATCCCAGAGGCAAGAAGGGTTAGAAAAGGTTATCGCGTACTTCAGCCGTGTGTTGAGTAAAACGGAAAGAAATTATTGTGTTACTCGTCGTGAGTTGTTAGCGATAGACGACTCGGTTAAATCTTTTCGACATTACCTTTTGGGGCGTAAATTTGTCATCCGTTCGGACCACGCTTCCCTTAAATGGCTTATGTCCTTCAAGGACTTAAAGGGACAATTAGCTCGCTGGTTGGAGAGACTCCAACAATATAATTTTGAGATAATTTATCGTAAAGGTCTTTCGCATGGAAACGCCGATGGATTATCCAGGCGTCAGTGCGAGATTGACGGCTGTGCGTATTGTGCTAGAGTAGAGGAGAGGAACCCAGTTGAATCGGAGAAAACGGTCGCGCGAATAATCTTGCTAGGAGAAACTTTGAATGAATGGAAAAAAGACCAGCTAGAGGATCAAAATATCGCGGCTGTTTACCGAGGCAAAGAAACGGGGGTACGGCCGTCACGATCTGAGATTTCGACAGGAGACGTTTCCACTCAAATTTACCTTTCCTATTGGGACGCTATCGTCTTGAGGAATGAAGTTCTTTATAAGATATGGGAGGCTCCTAGTCTTAAGTCCAGGATTCATCAACTCATTGTTCCACAAAAACGAATTAAACAGATTTTAGAGGAGGCACACGATTCTTTTTCGGGGGGACATTTTGGAGTTAACAAGACCCTTGAAAAAATTCGTAAGCGATTTTATTGGGCCACTTGTAAAAGAGATGTAGAAGATTGGTGTAGATCTTGTGAGATCTGCGTTTCGAAAAGGGGACCGTCGGGAAAAGGAAAGTCCCCGTTGCAAATCTATAATGTCGGGTTCCCTTTTGAAAGGGTCCAGATGGACATACTCGGTCCTCTTCCATTGACCAAGTCTGGAAATAAGTATCTGTTGGTCATTGTGGACTGTTTTACTAAGTGGATTGAGGCTTTTCCCTTGAGAAATATGAGAGCAAGGATAATAGCTGAGACTTTTGTTAATCAGTTTATTTCTAGATATGGAGTCCCCTCGGAAGTTCATACGGATCAGGGGAGGAATTTTGAATCGAGACTTTTCACAGAAGTGATGGGACTTCTCGGAATTAAAAAAACTAGGACTACCCCGTTGCATCCGCAGTCTGATGGGCAGGTGGAGAGACAACACCAAACAATTACCAATTACTTAGCCAAATTTATCTCCAAAGATCAAAGAGATTGGAACAAGTAGATTTCCTTATTCCTTTTGGCTTATAGATCTTCAAAACATGAGACCACGGGCGTGACTCCTGCGGAGATGTATTGTGCCCGGAATCTTAAGTTGCCCTTAGATTTATTACAAGGCAGTCCTCCGGGACTTCGGGAGGAGAGCCCTAGGTCAGAGGGCGATTTTATCAAAAGACTGAGGGAAAAATTGGAGGGGATTCATTCGGTAGTCAGAAATAGGTTAGAAATTAGATCTTCTAGGGTAAAAAACTGGTATGATCGTGGAGCCAGGAAGGACCTTTTTCGAGAAAATCAGAAAGTGTGGTTTTATAATCCTCGAAGAGAAAAGGGGAAGGCCCCGAAATTACAAAGTAGTTGGGAAGGCCCTTTTCTAATTGTAAGAAAATTAAGTGATGTAGTATTTTGTATTCGAAAATCCCCCAGGCATAGAAAGAAGGTAGTACATGCGGATAGGTTAGCCCCTTTTTATGAGAGAACAGTATGAAGTAGTTAAAAAAATCGGAACCCGATTTATCGTTAAAAAGTTTTTCTTTGAAGTTGATATATGTTACTGCGTGTATTGTTTTTTTTGTGTTTAAAGGAGAATCTTCGTTTCTTCATTGGAAGATCTTGAAGGACACGGAGTGGACTCTTCATTATTATCTTGGGACAACGGTTTAAAGAAGACTGCCTCTCCCTCGGTTTTTGCAATTGAAGTTTTTCCGAGGGACTTGGGCGAATGCCGAGGCAGGGACTAGGGGAGTCCTGATTCGAATTGTTATTTCGGTCAGAGACGATGGGTCCTCAAAAAGTTATTTCCTCCCCCCTTGTCCGAAGACTTCCGTGAGACGACGTCTGCGGCGGAAGGAGAATGCGGTGAGGAGAACTGCGTCAAGGAGGAATTTTAATGGAGTTCCAGTAAAGCCGAGAAGGAAAAGAGCCTTCTGTAACGGCGAGGAACGGAAGGAGGACGGAAAGTTCTTGTTGGCAGGTTGGGCCCAATGAAGGCGAAGCCCGACATCTTGAAGCAACAGCTCGGGATAGGGCGAGGAACGCTTCAGAGCTCTGGAGCCTGCAAAGAAAGTGGAACCTCCTGGAGACTGCCCTTCCGGATTGTCGGGACGACAATCTGATGAACGGGGGGGCAGTGTTGCACTCGCGCTGAGTTCGCAGCTTCGCCCGGTATTTTCCGCCGCGGAGCGTCTTTAGCAACGGGCGTTGCTATGCGTTGTTGATACAGCCCGACTTTCAGATTTCCTCCGGACTGAAACTCGAGCGAACGTTTCGGTTCTCGTTCTATGATTGTAACATTCGCAATAAACTATCCTTTCGTTCCTAAAACCTGTGTTCTCTTATTCCGCGGTACGCGAGTTTACGCGCGACCGAGTGCGGGAGTGCCTAGGGAGCGTGCGAAAGTCGCCGGAGTGTAACAATATTTAAACCCAAGTATTTAAATACAAAGTTTATATATGTATTTTAAAAGATTTAATCGCATCGCAAAGAGAATTACAGAGGTAACAGTACAAAAAATAAAAATATTTTATTAAAATACATAAATTTTTCTTGTCAAAAAACTTGGCGCTGTTAGACCTGAAAATTAGGCCAGCTTGGTGTGTATGTGCGAGCGAGTGGGTGTGAGTGATGTGTGTGTGTGTGTGTGTGTGTGTGTGTCGGTGAATAATGCGGCTTATAATTAAGTATAGGATAAGTTAGGATAAGTTTAGATTTTTAAAGCGATTAGAATTAAGTATAGAATAAGTATAGAATAAGTAATATTTACATTTGTAAAAGGTCTCTCTCTCTCTCTCTCTCTCTCTCTCTCTAGCAGCGCCAAGTTTTTTGACAAGAAAAATTTATGTATTTTAATAAAATATTTTTATTTTTTGTACTGTTACCTTTGTAATTCTCTTTGCGATGCGATTAAATCTTTTAAAATACATATATAAATTTTGTATTTAAATACTTGGGTTTAAATATTTTAATAAAATATTTGTATTTTGTACTGTTACCTCTGTGTAATTCTTCATGATTCAGTCTTTTATTCTAATCGAAGAAAAGCAGTCGTAATATTATACCTCGAAAAAACCTAAGTAACAAGTGGTAGACGTAATCTTTGTATCTCGAAAAATATATGTTCTCTGTAATTGGCGCTATAATTAAAAAAGAGATATCATTTCTTTTTTGTAATTGTAATAATAGATCACTTGAAGCGCGACTCATTTTTTATAAGGTAACGTAATTTTGTGATGTGCATCAGTTGAGTTATAATTTTTTGGAAATAAAAATACTACTGCTTAGATTTTTTCGAAGTATAATACTATCACTTTGTTTTTTTTTCGAGGTAAAGATACTACTGCTTAGGTTTATTTGAGATTTTTCAATATACAAAGATTACGTCTACCACTACCTTGGTACTTAGATTTTTTTTAGGTATAATACTACCACTGTTTTTTTTTTAGGTAACAACATATACACTACTATGCGTGTACTTGGCGCCTTTCTTTACCTTTTTTTTAAAAAAGGTAATTTTGTACAGATTAATGATATACAAGAGCTTTTGTCGCGCATATCGATTTTCAATAATGGATAGATATTGTAACAAATACGTTTCACGTTTATTCGAAAACAAATTATGTGTACACATAATAAAAATTGTATAAATTAAAATTGTGTATACACATAATAAATTATGTCAAGACATAATTTTAATTCATCCAATTTTTATTATGTCTAGACATAATTTTAATTTGTCCAGTTTTTATTATGTTTAGACATAATTTTAATTCAGCGAATTTTTATTATGTCATGACATAATTTTATTAGTTTGGCCGCTAGGAAATTTTTAAGTCGATTCTTATGAATCAAGCTTGAACTCGATGTCTAGGTATCCCAGGTTGCCGATGACGGGATCCAGATAGTGCGCTTCATAGTTTTTGGTGTCCAGGTGTAATCGTACGTTGAATTCGACGTCTAGGTGTCCCAGGTTGCCGATGACGATACGCGAAGCGACGGGTTGTGAGTATTTGAGATGTTGAGATCTCGATAACGAGTGAACGGATCAAGTTCTAAGTAGGCTTGATCGATAGTTGGGGTCAAAATAAGGGGGGTATCTCCTATATAATTTTCCGCTACGTGCCCTACGAGCGGAGATATTGCGACGCAAAGTCCAAATGTGAAAATTTGTTTTTAAGATACTTCTTCTTCTACGTCGACCCGTCTCTCAAGCCATATATATAACTTGATCACGTGATCAGAGAAAATGTCACTTTCACTTTTTCGACACTGGCGGCGCAGGTATCGCCAGTTTCGATATCGCGCGCGTATTTCGAACGATCTAGTAGGTAAATTATTAAAGGTCGATAGACTTATCGGTCAGAAGGAAGATTTCTATTTAGCTAAATTAAGTATATATATCATATATATTGATTCTTATGAATCAAGATTGAATTCGATGTTTAGGTATCCCAGGTTGCCGATGACGAGATACAGATAGTGCGCTTCATAGTTTTCGGTGTCCAGGTGTAATAATACGTTGAATTCGATGTCTACGTATTCCAGGTTGCCGATGACGAGGTCCACATAGTGCGCTCCGTAGTTTTCGGTGTCTACGTGAATTAATACCTTGAATTCGATGTCCACGTGTCCCAGGTTGCCGATGACGAGGTCCACATACTCCATATAATGCGCTCCGTAGTTTTCGGTGTCTACCAGGGGGATGACACTCTTACATTTTAGTTTTCTTTAACGACGTACTCTGACTAGATAGCGCTACTATCATTCACTACTACATATGTGTGTAGACATGTGTTAGAGAATATACATATACAAGTTTCGTGTTGAAGTCAACTGTTGGGATTATAAACATTTCTGATTTTGTCATTTTTGCGTTCAATTAAAGGTTTGAGTCGTTTAATTTCGTTTCTTAGAGCCTATTAGGCATTACAGTTTGCGCGTATCATTGACGGAATCGTTGATGGATCGTTATACAGCAAATAACCGCTTCTCCGAGAAGGGAGGAAAATAAAGATGAGAGATTGCATCGGATGCAATTTGTATAGCCGTCTGTATCTGATTGTCGCGCGATCGGAGATTGAATCTTAATAACGGTAATCTCATTCTCTAAGTGAATGTACGCGCACGTCTCTCTTCCCGTTAAAAAGTTTTTTCTTTGAAGTTGATATATGTTACTGCGTGTATTGTTTTTTTTTGTGTTTAAGGGAGAATCTTCGTTTCTTCATTGGAAGATCTTGAAGGACACGGAGTGGACTCTTCATTATTATCTTGGGACCACGGTTTAAAGAAGACTGCCTCTCCCTCGGTTTTTGCAATTGAGGTTATTCCGAGGGACTTGGGCGAATGCCGAGGCAGGGACTAGGGGAGTCCTGATTCGAATTGTTATTTCGGTCAGAGACGATGGGTCCTCAAAAAGTTATTTCCTCCCCCCTTGTCCGAAGACTTCCGTGAGACGACGTTTGCGGCGGAAGGAGAATGCGGTGAGGAGAACTGCGTCAAGGAGGAATTTTAATGGAGTTCCAGTAAAGCCGAGAAGGAAGAGAGCCTTCTGTAACGGCGAGGAACGGAAGGAGGACGGAAAGTTCTTGTTGGCAGGTTGGGCCCAATGAAGGCGAAGCCCGACATCTTGAAGCAACAGCTCGGGATAGGGCGAGGAACGCTTCAGAGCCCTGGAGCCTGCAAAGAAAGTGGAACCTCCTGGAGACTGCCCTTCCGGATTGTCGGGACGACAATCTGAAGAACGGGGGGGCAGTGTTGCACTCGCGCTGAGTTCGCAGCTTTGCCCGGTATTTTCCGCCGCGGAGCGTCTTTAGCAACCGGCGTTGCTATGCGTTGTTGATACAGCCCGGCTTTCAGATTTCCTCCGGACTGAAACTCGAGCGAACGTTTCGGTTCTCGTTCTATGATTGTAACATTCGCAATAAACTATCCTTTCGTTCCTAAAACCTGTGTTCCCTTATTCCGCGGTACGCGAGTTAACGCGCGACCGAGTGCGGGAGTGCCTAGGGAGCGTGCGAAAGTCGCCGGAGTGCAACAGTATATACATATATTTATTTATATTTACATTGATAACATTTACATTAATAAAACGGAATCCAGTGTGTTCCAGTGCCGATGACAAGGTCCACTTAATGCGCTCCGTAGTTTTCAGTGTCTACGTGTATTAATACCTTGAAATTGATGTCTAGGTGTCCCAGGTTGCTGATGACGAAGTCCAGATATCGCGCTCCGTAGTTTTTGGTGTCTAGGAGTAATAATACCTCAAATTCGATGTCTACGTGTCCCAGGTTGCCGATGACGAGGTTCACATAGTGCGCTTCGTAGTTTTGGTCTCTAGGTGTATTAATAACTTTAAATCTAAATGTAGGACATCGTAGATATCGAATTCGAGGTATTAATACACGTAGACACCGAAAACTACAAAGCGCACTATGTGGACCTCGTCATCGGCAACTTGGGACACCTAGACATCGAATTCAACGTATTATTACACCTGGACACTGAAAACTATGGAGCGCACTATCTGGAACCCGTCATCGGCAACCTGGAACACGTGGACATCAAATTCAAGATATTAATACACTTGGACACCAAAAACTATGGAGCGCATTATGTGGACCTCGTTATCGGCAACTTGGGACACCTAGACATCGAATTCAAGCTTGATTCATAAGAATTGACTTAAAAATTCCCTAGCGGCAGATTTAAAATTATGTCATGACATAATAAAAATTTGCTGAATTAAAATTATGTCTAGACATAATAAAAATTGGACGCATCATAGTAATCTTTCGAAAGTAGAGGTTTTAAGGGTCGGCAGGAGACATGCTGGAGACGCCTTTTTTTTGTTACGAGGTGGAAAATACGCACGTATACCCCCTCCCCCCTGGGTGAGGGAGGGCGGTTATGCGGGACTCCAACCCGCTAAAAACCACCCCGAGGATCCTAACCGAATCAATTTAGGGAGGCCCCGGGAATCACCGAAGTATACCTTCCGTGGACCCCCCCAATTCTAGCTATTTCTGACTCCACACGAAGCTAATTGTGACGAATGGCGATCCTTGCGCCACCCGTCACCCCCCTTCAAGGAGTTGCTTTCGCGTCGGACAGGTGGCTAAAACCCAGACCACCTGCCCGCTCCTCTCGTTTAGGGCTGAGCGACGGCCCCCCCCCCGCGCCCTCTCGTTTAGGGCAGGCGGGGCCAGGACTCAGGGGCAAGCCCCCAAGCCCCACCCCTGCCCCCTACACGGTCTGGGCGGAGCACCTGTGACAGGGACCCCGTGGGGACCCCGCCCGAGCCCCGCCCAGACCGCGTCACGACGTCCGACTATCGGACTCGACGGTTGTCGCGCCCTGTGGTACGACCCCGTCTCCCCTATCCCGTATACCTAAAGAACCGCGGGGGGAGGGGGAACCGCTGCCTAAGCTGCGGTCCCCGTCCCCCCACTCTCTCCCATCACCAACACACAACTTCCCGCCGGCCGGTGGGTGAAGGCGGAAAGGAATGACGCCTCCGTCGGAGGGCGCCGCCCCCCGCTCCCACCGTTGTCCTATTCCTTTCCCAGATTTGGGGCGTCTCTCCGCCTGACGGCACGCCACCGTCTCCTCGGCGGCGGCGGCGGCCTCGGCGGCCTTGACGTCTCCTCCTCGCTGTCTTCTTTGCTTGAAGGGCGGGAGAAACCTCCCCCCTTCGAATCCTCTCGTCCGCCTCCTTCCGCGACATCACCTTGCCGCAGAAGGAGACGAACGCCCTCCACCTGCTGTCCGCTTCTTCCCCCTCTTCTCCGACCGATCTTTGGAAAATCGTCGGGAGGGCGAGGTCTCCTCCCATGCACTCCCGGAGGACACGGCGCTCGTCCTCCCACTCCGGACATATCTCTAGAGTGTGCTGCGCCGTGTCCGCCTCCTCCGGGCAGTGGTGGCAGCGCGTGGTGCGCTCTTTCCCGATGCGCCACAGGTAATGGCCAAAACAGCCGTGGCCCGTTATCACCTGTGACGCGTGGAACGTAAGACCTCTCATCATCTTACGCTCCACCCACTTCTCGAGTACCGGCTGGACGGCTTCTCTGACCCTCCTCCCCATTAACATTGGGTTTTCCAGGAAGGTTTTCCACTTCTGGAGGAGGGTCTCTGCGGCGTGACGCTTCAGCCCATCCCTTATCCTCGCCGGTAAGACCTTTATCCCCAGCCTTGCCTTGACCGCCTTGGCGTCCTCGTACCTCTTCGCGTACAACTCGGCGATCAAGTTGACCGGAGGGACCCCGGCGAGGAACGTCGCCCCCACGTGCGAGACGGTCCGGTAGGCTCTGGCAGCTCTGTTCGCGATTATGCGCTGAGCTGCCGCCATTCGCCTACTGAGGTGGGCACTCTTGCCCACCTTCTCCCACCATATCGGCGCTGCGTATAGCAGCACCGAGTGGACCGTCGCGACGTAGAGGCGACGCACGCCGCCGCCGGCTCCGCCGATGTTCGGCAGTAGCCGGGCCAAATTATTGGCCACCGTCTCGGCCCTTGGAGCCACGCGAGCGACGTGCTCGCCGAAGCTTCTCGTGCCGTCCAGCCACAGTCCCAAGTACTTGGTATGAGGGGTGGCCGGGATTTCGATCCCTCCCATATTGAGGCCGAGTCCTTCCGGGGGCGGTCCCGACGCCTTGCGATTATAAAACGCGGTCACCTGCGTCTTTTGTGGGGCCACCTCCAATCCCAGCCTCTCTATAGAGCGCACCACGCATGCTGCTGCCACATTGGCCAGCCTTGCTAGCTCCCGCCAACCCTCCCCGCTGACTCCCAGGTATATGTCATCGGCATATCCCGAGAGCCAGCAATTGTCGGGGAAGGCAGTTCTGAGGACCAGGTCGTAGGCTATTATCCACAAGAGGGGTCCCAGTACGGACCCCTGCGGGACCCCGCAGCCCACGAACCTGACCCTCTGTTTCCCGTCCTGGTCCGCGTACCCGAATCCCTTTCTAGGAGGTAGTCGCGGACGACCTCTATCAGATAGGCAGGGACACCGAAATCTAACAGCGCCCTGCCCAATATCGGCCAGGGGAGGGAGTTGAAGGCGTTCCTCACGTCGTAGGAAACGCCCATCACTACCCTCCCCGCCTCCAGCTCGGCCTCCGTACGGGCAAGGACGCGCTTAATCGCGTCGATCGTTGAGCGGCCCGCACGGAAGCCGAATTGGTCGTCCGAAAGACCACCCCCAACCCTCTCTTCGAGGTGCTGGACGAGGCGCTCGGCAATTATTCTCTCGAATATTTTGCCTGCCTCGTCCAGCAGGCACACGGGCCTATACGCGGACGGGGAATCCGGCGGCTTACCCTTCTTGCGCAGAGCACAAGGCTGGCCCTTTTCCACACCTTGGGGAACCGGCCGGCGCGCAGACACACCGTATACACACTGCGCAATGCTGGAGACGCCTATCGGCCGGCCTGGAATTACGGATTTGTAAAAACAAGATTTTAGCCAAAATACCGAATGAATCTTATTCCATTTAGGATATTTTTAATCAGTAAGCTCCTCTGTAGTACGCTAAAAAGCTATTTTAGGAAAAATAGGTAAAAATAAAAATTTTTAATAAGCCTGGGGGAATGGGCAGCTAGCAACGGGTAAGGTTGGGTTAGCCGCGAGTCCGTATTTAATTTATTATAAATTTTTAAGAGCAAAAATGCAAAATCGGGCTCTTTAGCGTACTACAGATAAGTTTACTGATCAAGAATATCCTAAGTGGAATAAGATTTATTCGATATTTTTTGGCTAAAATCTTGTTCTTACGAATCTGATACGGTTCTCACTAGATCTAAGGAGCTGGGGAAATTTTCGTGGTAACATACTGACTGCTTGACAAGGAGAGAGCATCATTCCATCTTTGTCTCTTTTACATCGCATATGTAGTAGCGTTTATGTAAGTACACTAATACGTGAGCACACGGATGCAAATATTGAGAGATAATGTCAGCAAAAACCGGCTATTATATTATTTTAATTTTTTTGTATATGTATGCATATGTAAAGAAAGAACAAAAATAAAGATAATTTTGAAAAATAAGAAGAATCTATTTGTGTGTCTATGTATAATTAAAAATTAATAAAAAAATAAAAAAATTAAATTATTTTAAATAATATTCAAAGGGCTTGCGAACTAGCTGGATGTTTGTGCTACTATAATATAATAATTTATTTTTTATAACATAAAAAAACAAAATCGTTACAAACATTTTACATGTCATGCATATTACATGCATATGTGTATATATGTAGGTCCAGAGGTATGTTCCGGGACTGTTTACGTTTTTTGAAATGTACAGTCCTGGAGTATAACGCATATAATGTAATCAGATTCAAAACACTGTCCCGAAAATTGCCGTAAGACATGAATTTTTTCCAGGACAGTCCTGGAAACTGCCAAATGTCCCGGAATATATCGATGTAAAAAATAAAAGTCCCGGAACATACTTCCGGACCTATATATATATATATATATATATATATATATAGGTATATATATATAGGTATATATGTTCTTTTTCACTCCCGGAGCGGTCCGGGCCGTGTGACGGATCAAAAGGGGAAGGAGAGAAGGAGGCCTGGCAGTTCTTACGCACCCCCGACACTCCACTAACCGAATTTTATTGTTGGGCGCCAGACGCGTAAATTCGCGTCCGCGAAATCGCGAGAAGCTAAAGAGAGAGAGACGCAAGGCGAAATAAGTCGGTATCCGAGGAATCGGCTAGCTCGACCTAATAGCAGGGCGCGCCCTCAGAAAAGATTTCTATAATAACGAGACAAAAAATATTCTTGACATATTTAATCTCATCACAACCTGAAGTAGTATAAAAATAAAACAATATTTAGATTGAATCAATAATTCCTATTCTCTTCTCTCAAATAAAATAAGATTGACTTAATATCTTGAGACAAGAATATATAAATTTAAGCTTATATATTCTTGCGTTTAGACTAATCTTCACGCGACGTTATAACTTATAACTGTCGGTTACTGACTGGGAGAGGTTTATCCTTGAAAATATCATTTTCATCCGTTCAGACTGTCCATATAAGACTGAGGTAAAAGAATTTTCTAGTTTTTGTTATATATTACCTGAAGATATATGTTTCGCAAAATTGAATATTGTTAAATGGATTAAAATTAATGACTCTCATTATGAGAATGGCATGTTGCTTGTTGTAGATTGGGAAAGAAGTAAAAATCCTCAATTTGGTTATATTTATACAATATCTGTATCCAGAGATAATATTGTATATTTTTTACTTAAGAAACTTACCACAGTAAATTTTAATACTCATTTCCATGCTTATAAAATTAATTTCACTGATCAATGGCATTACTTAAAATTTCAAGATTTGGCTATCTATACAGCAACCAACATAAGAATTATTGCTAATGATCAACGATTGGTTCTGTTCCGTTTTATTCTCCATTGATTTATCTTTCATAGAGAAATCAATGGAGAATAAAATTTTAATGAAAGATAAATCAATGGAGAATAAAACGGCTTTTTATTAAATACGTTTTGTATAATCATAAATATAAAATCATAAATCATAAAAATAATCAAAAATTATACGTTTTGTATAAAAACGTAATAATAAAACGTTACAAAATAATAGCTGTTTTTGTTCATAAATACCTTTATTTCATTCTATCACAGAAAGGATCTTGAAAAAAATAATATAACGAGACGCAATATTAGGTGAACGAAAGTAATATCCTAATGCAAATAATATCCTAACGCAAATAATATCCTAACGAGAATAATCAGTCTGTGTGAATAACGCGAATGACACCCCGACTCGAGAAATCAATCGGCACGAGCAATATTCTACGCGAATAATATGTCGGCACGAACGACATTCCGACGCAAATATGATTCTAACGCAAAAGGCTTGCATGCAGGTAACTTCGGAGCGCAATCACACCAACGCGAATAATATCTCGGCGCAACCAATATCGCGTGGATAATCTAGGTGTTCTAACGCGAATCACACCTGATGCAATTAAATCAACGTATTTACAATATGTATTTATTTTACAGGACATATGTTCTACATGTCCACTATTGTTCTCCAAACACAATGCGACTCTCCGCATAAAATTTTGTCGCACTCTACTTAGTTAGTGTGACGGGTGTAATATCGCGACTTGCTACCCGTATTCTTTCAATTAATTCGTTGCGATTCAGGGGTAGTGTCTTATACACCTGATCGCGTATAAAACCCCATGCAAAGAAGTCCAGAGGCGTGAGATCAGGTGATCGCGGTGGCCACTCATGCAGATCACTGTGAATGCCTATGCACCTGTTCGTAAATCGACGATTCAAAATTGTACGGGCGAGAACGGAAGTATGGGCTGGATGGCCGTCTTGTTGGAAGATAATGTTTGGGCGGATGTGTAATGGAACATCTTCCAACAAACCGGGCAGTGTTTCCTCCAGAAACTCGGAATATACTTTTGCCGTGACATTGACATTTTCAGGGAAAAAGTACGGTCCGATAATCGTATTGTCCACAATTCCCATCCAAATGTTGACGTGAAATCTTCCTTGGACGTGCGTTTCTTTTATACAATAGGGGTTCTCTACCGCGTAATGGTGTTCATTATGGCGATTGATCATGCCATCACTGCGGAAAGTGCTCTCGTCTGTCCATAATATACTCCGCAGAAAGTAGTCATTCTCAATATCATCAATATCGTCAATCTGTATGATATAAAGGTACAATAATGTATCTGTGTATTTTTTTTCATGTTTTTTATGCCTTTTTTGCAATTTGTTAAAAATTATTATTAATTTTCTGTTTATTACTTAGGTTGACATTTTATCGCGCCGACTTTAGAAGAAACGGTGATATAATTAGCCACGATATAAAAAACGCGTCAACAAGAAATATTCAATAAATAGAAGTTATTTGCCACGATTTCGTATGAAAGCTTAAAATATATCTAATACATTATTAAACTATATAATTTACCTGTTCTAAGACCCAATCACAAAATCTTTCTCGACGGAGCAAATCTTGGGGGAGCAACATTTGAGTTGTGTGTCTCTTGTAAGGATGCATTCTTAAATCTTTTTTAATAATCCTATGTGCCTTGTTATGGTCTATACCGAGATCATATCCGATACCTCTTGTGCTGGTGTGCGGATTTTCTGTTACTGCTTCTCTCACTTGATTGATCATTTTTTCCGGGCGATGATGATGGTTTAGCGCGCGTGTTGACGCGTGTAACGTGCCATGCTGGACAAGGCAAGTAAATAATGTATGGAAATACCCGTGTGCTGGGTGCCGCTTTTCAGGAAAACGCTCAGCGTACAAAATTGCGGCCTGCCTTTCATTTTTATGACATTCGCCGTAAATTAACAACATATTAGCCAATTCTTCGTTAGTATAACGAGGATGCTCCATCGTTCAAGATTTGACGTTTTTAAAACAGACGAGTGCATTTTCCGTAGATGGACAAAACAGTAACAACTGTGCCGCAATCAACACGTAGAACTACGTCTATTAGAATAGAACATATATGGAAGAGGCATTCAACATCGAGTCTGTGTCCGACATCGTGCGAGAGAGAAACGTTAATTGTGCGAGAGAGAAAGGTAGTGAAGCCTAATCGTCCGCAATGCGCATACGCAGATATCGTGCGAGGATGTCCCTTAATTAAATTATAATTCTTTAAAATACTTTTGTTTTTATGTTTTTAAATAATATTTAAGCAATATTTAAACAATATTTAAACGATATTTAAACTATTAAATTTAAAGTATTTATTGATATATTTATTTATTAATTTTTTTATTTAATAGATTTATTGAATTATTAAATTATTGATTGATTGATTGATTGATTGATTGATTGACTGATTGATTTATTGAATTATTGATTGATTGATTAATTGGTTGATTGGTTTTCATCTATTCACCCATTCACCCATTCATCCATTCATTCATTCATTTATTTATTAAATCCATTCAACAATTCATCCATTCACTCATTCATCCATTCATCCATCCATTTATTCATTCATTCATTCATTTATTTATTTATTTATTAAATCCATTCACCCATTCATCCATTCATCCATTAATCCATTCATTCATTTATTTATTCATCCATTTATCCATTCATTTATTCATTTATTTATTTATTAAATTGCAAAAACATTTAACTTACATCAAGAGCTTTCAAAAACTATATAATAAAGTATATTTTTTAAAAATACTTTTCGAGAAAAAAACCGGTTTCCAAAAAGATCGGTAACGAAAAAGATCGGTAACAAAAAATAGTACACTTTATAGCACTCCCCGGGAAATTCTACCTCTACTTCATGTATAATTTTTTGAGATTCAATTAATTAATTCCCGAAAAATTGAAAAATTAAAAAAACCGGTTTTTAAAGAGATCGGTAACAAAAACTGAACACATCATGACGCTCCCCGTAAAATTCTACCCCTACTTCATATACAATTCTTTAAGATTCGATCAATTAATTCCCGAAAAATTGAAAAAATTTCGGTACCGGCTTCCAAAAAGATCGGTAAGGAAAAATTATACTACTTTATAGCACTCCCCGGAAAATTCTACCCCTGTTTGATCTATAATTCTTTAAGATTCGATCAATTATTTTCCGAAAAATTAAAAAAATTATAAAAACCGGTTTCCAGAAAATCGATAACAAAAAATTAACCCCGAAAACATTTAGCTTACATCGAGTGCTTTCCAAAACTATATTTATTACTCTACGATTATTATTTTCGAAAATATAACAAAAAACTGCACAACCGGTTTAAAAAAAATCGGTATCGAAAAAGTAACCCCACCACCGTCATTTCCGGAAAATTCTACCCCTATTTCATACATAATTCTTTAAAATTCGATCTATTAACAAATGAATAGTTCACGGTCAGACAGACAGACAGACATACAGACAGACGTCAAGTTCTTATAATATTTCATTTCAAGAAAATCGGTTATAAATAGAGTTCGGTCTTGTTTTATCATAAATGGGACTTCTTAAGCTTTAAAATGAGATGTCATTTATTAGTCTACGATTATTAGTTTCGAAGATATAAACGTTCAAAGTGTGACATGTTTTCGTTGCATCTACGAGAAATTTAGCTAAACTTTCTAACGCTACTATATCTAAACGGAAAGAAATAGAAGTTTGGGCTGGATTTATCATAAATGGGACTTCTTAAGCTTTAAAATGAGATGTCAATGATTACTCTACGATTATTAGTTTCGAAGATACAAACGTTCAAAGTGTGACATATTTTCGTTGCATTTATTGCAGGCTGTGCCTGGATTTACCCCCCCCCCTTACTGTCGACAAAGACGTAGTTCTACGTCAAAACTATCTGGTCCGACGTTCTTTTCCTTGCGTGCAACGCGAGGATTAAAAACGCGGTGAACGATGGAACGTCCTCGTTATACTAACGAAGAGTTGGTCAATATGTTATTAATTTATTTCCATACCTTATTAACTCGCCTTGTCCAGCATGGCACGTTACACGCGTCAACGCACGCGCACGAAATCATCATCATCGCCCGGAAGAAATTATCAATCAAGTGAGAGAAGCAGTTACAGAAAATCCGCACACCAGTACGAGAAGTATCGGATATGATCTCGGTATGGACCATAACAAGGCGCATAGAATTATTAAGAAATATTTAAGAATGCATCCTTACAAGAGACACACAACTCAAATGTTGCTCCTCCAAGATTTGCTCCGTCGAGAAAGATTTTGTGGTTGGGTCTCAGAACAGGTAAATTATATATTGCTTCCTCATAGAAGAAGCTTTGTTTTCGTAAATTCGTATATGAATTTTTGATTGCGTATAAAGTTGGTTCTAATCAACTAAATTTAAAAAAATTATATATAAAATTGAGGTAGAAGAAACTAAAGAAAAGATTGTTTTTTGAGTTTTTTTTCAATTTTTTCTACCTTTATTCCATATATAATTCTTTAAGATTTGGTTGATTAGTTTTTTAGTTATATAAAAAACACAGTGTAGTGTTAAATGTTAATCCTTTTTTAAGAAGGTATGAAATCGAAGTTAGAACTTTGCGAAGCTGACCGAGTGTCGAGCGTTTATTTTATAAATGACTGTATAAGTATTTCATTTAACAGTAGTACCTCATGACGAAGAAATCTATTATGATTTTACAAACGTCGGTAAACTTAAAAAAAAAAACCTTAGTTTACTCACTATTCATCTCTTTCTAAGGGAGATAGTCAAGTCTCAAGTCTCAATAATTGAGACATCAAAAAATGATGTTTTAAAATAATAAAAAAGTGTGCAGGTAGAAACTTGCACATTGTTTCCTCATAGTTTTTAAATGTGCAAGTAGAAACTTGCACATTACTTCCTCATAGTTTTTATTATAAGTTATAAGTTATAACGTCGCGTGAAGATTAGTCTAAACGCAAGAATATGTAAGCTTAAATTTATATATTCTTGTCTCAAGATATTAAGTCAATCTTATTTTATTCGAGAGAAGAGAATAGGAATTATTGATTCAATCTAAATATTGTTTTATTTTTATACTACTTCAGGTTGTGATGAGATTAAACATGTCAAGAATATTTTTTGTCTCATTATTATAGAAATCTTTTCTGAGTGCGCGCCCTGCTATTAGGTCGAGCTAGCCGATTCCTCGGATACCGACTTATTTTGCCTTGCGTCTCTCTCTCTTTAGCTTCTCGCGATTTCGCGGACGCGAATTTACGCGTCTAGAGCCCAACAATAAAATTCGGTTAGTGGAGTGTCGGGGGTGCGTAAGAACTGCCAGGCCTCCTTCTCTCCTTCCCCTTTTGATCCGTCACACGGCCCGGACCGCTCCGGGAGTGAAAAAGACGTGACAATATATATAAATTTCGTAAATTCGTAATTTATTGCATATCCCCGCAGGGTTCGCAATCTACCACCAATATTACCCTTCTCCTCTCACTTTAACCCTTTGGACCAACGGCTTAACGTCTCTTTCCGAAAGACGGAGCCCAGTTTTTTCCGCACAAGAGCCTATCTTGCACGGAGGGACGCGGTTTTTTCGGAAAAAAACTTTTCCATGATTCATGGCTCTAGTGGACTCGAACCTGGTTCCTCAGATTACGAGTCTGGCGCTCTACCACTAGACCACACCGCCGCCCCGTGACAATATATATATAATATATATTAATAATCTGAAATAAATGTTATTAGGCACGAGATTCGTTGATAACCGTTTCCATCGTTATTTATAACGATAAAAACGATTATCAGCGGATCTTATGTCTAACAACATTTATTTCAGATTATTAATATTTCATCATTAACATTAATAATTAATTCAATATACTGATGCTAATAAGCATCTTTATGTAAATAATGCTACTGAATCTTATTTAAATCTACAAGGAATTTATTACTGAAAAGTATTCATTAAATATTATGATAATTTGCCTTATATAAACTATTTATTAGCATCATATTTAAAATGTTTATTTTATACTAATGAACCTCTTGTTTATGAGATTAAGATTAAGATTTTTAAAATGCAGCAGCACCATTTATATAAAGAATTATATAATGCTCATTAGTATTGATATATTAAATTGATTATCAATTTAATGATAAATTGTTTATTAATTAAACAAAATGAATATTGTAAGATTTGTTAATGGTGATTTTTGCCATTATTTAAACTTACATTGAATGAAATTTATTAGCCGACTTATAATTTAAATTTGCACACATATACTAATTGCTGACTTTTGTCCTGTGCATAAACATTGTGTGCAAAAAATAATTTAAGTAATAAAATTATAATATATAATGACTATGATGGACTGTGGTACGAGCTTTTTTCGTAAGAAAGAAGATGTCTTTCGTTTTCTTAATAAAATTTATTTCATAACCTGTATTGTCATCTCGACTTCTGTTTTAACGTTACTGCTACGGAAATCCGTCACAATTGTATTGCAACTTCGGGCGTTACAAAGTCCACTTTATTGTAAAAAAGATATGCGAGTGATTATAGGTGATGCACCGAAGTCAACGCAATTGTGAACGACCATGCGCGCCTGCTCGAATGGGCAACCCGCCGTACCGCTCTGTATCGTCTTGATACACCCTGTACATTGCTTCCTTATAGTTTTTAAGTGTGCAAGTAGAAACCTGCATTGCTTCCTCTATTTTAAGCTTGTATTTTATTCAATGCATAATTATTTTTGTATTTATTTGTTTTGGCTTCCTCATAGAAGAAGCTTTGTGAGCGAAGGTTAAACAATATTTAAACAATATTAAAATTATATCATTAGTTTTACAGAGTGGGTACTAAGACTGCCCACTCTAACTTTCCTCCTTTCTCAGGCCGGACTTGGGACCGTCCAAGGCGGAGTTAAGAAAAAAATATATAAAGAAAAATATTAATTCCATAATATCAAATTTCTAGTAATTTAGTATATATCACTTAATTTGCACGGTTTCTTATATGTGCATATTGTAGGATACACTACTGCTTTCCGTTTTGTAAAATAATTCTTTTTGTTGGCTGTTTGCAATCCTCTAATCCTTCATTTCCATATTTTTGCATTCTTAAAAACTGGAGACTATTGGTAGTCTCAGACACCAATACATATATTATATTATATACTGTATTATACAGAGTGTCCGGTAATAATCGCTAATAGGTTTAAAAAAGTGACTTATACCACTATGGCTTTAACCCCTCATATATGCATTCATATATGGATACACATATAAGATTCATATGCTGAAAGTATATATAACCTTATATGATTATATGTATATGATCATATATAAACTCTAAATTAGGTATAATATTGAGTATAAGGTACAATGTTGAGTATAAGTGGGTTTACAATTGTTGCAAATATGCTTCTCCATTACATTTGTCTTTAAAACTTTAAATAAAGTTTTGTAATTGCAATATAATATATTTTGCACTTTATTAGCGATTTCTCACATTTTTCTAATTTTCAGCAAAATTAATATTTAAATTAAATTTTACATTTCAGCATCTTAAAACTTATTAAATTCTCTTCAAAACAACTTACTATATTTTTCAATCCTGTCCATTGACAAGGAGTCGGCAACGCGGGCCCGCGCTGCGAGAGCGTTCGACTCGCGCTCGCTACGCGGCGCATCGTCGATATATTTTTGCATTATTAAAATTCAACATCGACCTCTATATCTAGGGCAGCTCGGCATCTCTGATATTTCACTTATCGATAGCGTCATCACCTAAAGCCAGCTCAGCGAATTGTATATGACTGGCATGACTGCGGTTTATTGCATTTTATTATTTGGTTTTCCCTTGAAACTTGGTGACATTTATGAGTATATGTTCGGCTCGAACAGTTAGGTTAGGTTAGGTTAGGTTAAGTTAGGTTCGAACAGTTCGAACAGTTCGAGCCGAACATATACTCATAAATGTCACCAAGTATCAAGGTAAGTGAAATATCGGTGATGCCGAGCTGCCCTAGATATAGAGGTCGATGTTGAATCTTAATAACGCAAAAATATACCGGCGATGCGCCGCGTAGCGGGCGCGAGTCGAACCCTCTCGCCGCGCGAGTCCGCGTTGCCGCTCGCGCCGCACAATCGTGGACGACGGAAGGCGCGCGGTGCGGAATTCTCGTCAACACATCCTGATTCACGTATCTGTGTTAAGCAATTTCTCATTAATTATTAAGAAAATTACAAAATGATAAAAGGCTTTTCAATCTAGTTCTGCCCATCATCACAGATTACTAAAATGAGTTTAATATGTGAAACTATCAGCTTAATACAGTCTTTTTTTATTTAACATATATGTAAACATAGTTACATAATAGGACCGTCACAAGAGGTATGCATAAACATTTTCCTTCTCCTACCAAAAAAACCCATTATCTTAAAATCTGTTAAGATTAATGTATATACGTGGATATTATTTTGATTTTGAAATTATTTTTCTTAAGTATTATATTGTTTTTCTCAATTATTTGTGCCTAGATTTATTTTTCGAACTGTTTTTTAATATCTCAAAACCACGGACATTTCTAAAAATATTACGCCCTGATAATACTATTACGTAGAATGCATTTTTACAGTAATCACTGCACTTTGCGCAGAATGCATTTTAATTTTATTTATTTTTTTGTGCGACAAATTTTTTTTTGTTTTTTCTTCTAAATTTATTTATCATAATTTTAATGTTATTTCAATGTTTTTAATTATTTTTATGTAGATCTAGATATTTATTTCTCCGTTACAAAACATTTAATTTTGACGTTTATTAAACATTTGATTATCTCCGTTTTTTTTAAATTATTGTTTGTCTCTTTGCTTTATTATATATTTGGAATCACGGATTGATAACTTTTTCATTTTGAGTGTAATATAATTCAAATATATTATTTAATTTTTAGATTTTATTTTTTGTCCTGTAGACATTTTTTATTGTTAATTTTAATGGTATTTACAATGTAAATATGCAGTGCAGTGTAAATATGCAATATATTGTCATTATGTAATTGTCGTTGTTTTTATTCTTCTGGGAAGGGTAATAATATTTTCTCTTCTATGATTCTCAAACAATGTCTACGCATTTTTGGCATATCTATTAAATATTTTTTATTTGAAGAATTTTCTCCCAATGCTATTGATACTGCAAATGCTGCTGCAAATATTCTACATGACGCAAAATCTGGCTGCTTGGTTACTTTTTCAAATATTATATTATTTTGTTCCAGATTAGGGTATCGCTTTTTTATGTATTTTTGTTTACATAATGACAGATTATTATAAAAGTGTGTTGCAAAGTACAAACTATCATATATATGAAGTTTGTCTCTGTCATAATAAATACAGTGCCAATGGTTGCCAGCTCTCTTATTTTTGAAAAAGTCCAAGAATGTCAAAAATAATCTTAGAAGAATTATTAATATTATTAATTATATTACTATTATTTTACATGTATATCTTATTCTTGTCTAGTTATAAGCATACTTAAGCAATTTCCAAAGAGTTTCGAGCTTTGGCAATGTTGTATAATTTTTATATAAATTAATAACAATAGAAAACACATGAGAAGAATAGGGCTTATATGAATTATGTTATGTAAGTCAGAACTCCAATATACAACATTTCCAATGCCCCGAACTCTTTAGAAATTGCTTTAGTATACTTAGAACTATTCGAAAAAATCTTATATAAGCCAGAACTCCAAAATTTCTTATAATAGAACTCAAAGAACTGTTTAAATACGACTAGCGTCTCATCTTTCGTCATAATTACTTTTAAGTTAATATTTTTTCAAAAGCGCGGTAATCCTTAAAAAAATGCTTCAATATCAAATCCTTATAATTACTCGGAAAATTATTTTACATAAATTGGAAATCCTAGATTTTAACTAACTTCTCAATAGCAGAACTCTTTATAAATGTAATAGAACTTTAAATCTCGCAGAATCTAATGAGAGATACATTGATAGACAATGTATTATTTTTACAGAGTTCGAGAAAACGTAGGTACGATAATGCAAGAGTACTATAACTAATAGAGCAAAAGAACGAAAAAGCGCGCGCGCACGAGAGAGAGAGAGAGAGAAAGAGAGAACGAAAGAACGAGAGCTAGATAAAACGTGTCTTTCTTTAATGAATGTACCTTAATTTTTTCGAAAATATGTGACTTTTCCAATTCAAAATCTATCTCCACCTCTCAATTTGTTGTCAATCTTGTCACATATTCCGGTGTTCTTGATAAATCATGACTGGTCAATCCGAAATTTTTTCTCTTCCTCTCTTATTTTTGGAAAAATCCAAGAATGTCAAAAATAATCTTAAAGAATTATTAATATTATTAATTATATTACTATTATTTCACATGTATATCTTATTCTTTACTCTCTCTCTCTCTCTTTCTCTCTCTCTCTCTCTCTCTCTCTCTCTCTCTCTCTCTCTCTTTCTCTTTCATTTATCGTAGGAGTCTTCTTAGCCAACTTAATGTCGCCTCTTGCAACTTGTTGCTCACGACGTGGGTGTCATTTCTGAGTTTGCTGCGTGCAATGGATTGACTCTCAATCTCACAAAATCCAAAGTCCTGATTCTCGGAAGTAGAAGTCATGTTAGCTATTTAAATCTCAGTGACTTATCCCTCATTTCAGTCAACGGTACCTCCATCCCATTTGTTACTGAGACACGAAACCTCGGAGTTATTATGCGCTCTGATTTATCTTGGGCAAACCACGTCTCACATATTTCCAAAAGGGTACATTTTACATTGCATAAGCTGAAATTTCAAAAGAATTCCCTATCACTTGATCTGCGTGCAAAACTCGTGACCACTTTGATCTGGCCTTTGTTGGACTACTGCTCCCTTGTGTACAATGATGTGACTGAAGAACTTAACATCAAGCTTCAGAGGCTTTCAAACTGTGCCATTCGTTTCGTTTTTAATTTAAGGCGCGACGAACACATCACGCCCTACCGACATCGGCTAGGGTGGCTGACGGTTAAGCATCGACGTCTCTATTTTCTAGGCATTGAAATGTACAAGGTGTATCACAATATGTCTCCTACCTACATCTCGGAAATTTTCATTAATCCTAACCCTTCAGTTAAACGATCATCACGTCTGGCTACACCTCATTCTTTCCATGTTCCTATCCACAGAACCGAGGCGTATCACAAATCCTTTCATCTTGCAGGCGTCTACTTATGGAACTCGCTTCCTACTGACGTAGTATCAGCAACGTCTGTCGCCGGTTTTAAGAGTAAACTTTACGACCATCTTCTTTTGCTTGAGCGCAGTTCGATCTAGAGTTTCGTTGCTCTCTGCCTGTTATGCATGATCTGGTTTCAGTGTCAACTTATTTCTTATACCTTTTTTGTTCTATTAGCTTAAGTTACTTTTTATTTTTAAGTATGCGGTATACACATCTGCCACAATTGTACTGTTCTTTTCTTACTCATTTTTATTTTTATTTTTATTTTTATTTTTATGTCCATTTATGTTTAACTTTACTTCATTTCATTTCATTTCATTGTATAATACTAATGTAATTCTTTAGTTGCCTAAAGTCAGTGACTATGGCATAAATAAACAAATCAATCAATCAATCAATCAATCTCTCTCTCTCTCTCTCTCTCTCTCTCTCTCAATTATTAATATTCCATTACATTATTTATTACATTTTGAGTTTCCACAAAATAAGACACTAGCTTTACATACAATATTTTGTTCTATACGGGATAACAATACTGCACGAAAAAATATGTGGATTTATTCTTACCAAGATCGAGAGAACGTAGGTACGATAATGCAAGAATGCAAGAACTGAGAGAGCGAAGAACGAGAAAGCGATAGAGAAGACAGATAGATAGCAAAAGAGATAGATAGATAGATAGATAGATAGATAGATATATAGATAGATAGATAGATAGACAGATAGATAGATAAATAGATAAATAGATAAATAAATAAATAGATAGGAAATATAAAACTATTGAAAAGAAAGCTAGATTTCTTTATAATTTTTAAGTTTCCACAAAATGAGACGCTAGCTTTACATACAATATTTTATTCTATACGGAATAACATTACGATAAAATATGTGGATTTATTCTCACAGAGTTCGAGAAAACGTAGGTAGAGAGAGAGAGAGAGAGAGAGAGAGAGAGAGAGAGAGAGAGAGAGAGAGAGAGAGAGAGAGAGAGAGAGAGAGAGAGAGAGAGAGAGAGAGAGAGAGAGAGAGGAGAGAGAGAGAGAGAGAGAGAGAGAGAGAGAGAGAGAGAGAGAGAGAGAGAGAGAGAGAGAGAGAGAGAGAGAGAGAGAGAGAGAGAGAGAGAGAGAGAGAGAGAGAGAGAGAGAGAGAGAGAGAGAGAGAGAGAGAGAGAGAGAGAGAGAGAGAGAGAGAGAGAGAGAGAGAGAGAGAGAGAGAGAGAGAGAGAGAGAGAGAGAGAGAGAGAGAGAGAGAGAGAGAGAGAGAGAGAGAGAGAGAGAGAGAGAGAGAGAGAGAGAGAGAGAGAGAGAGAGAGAGAGAGAGAGAGAGAGAGAGAGAGAGAGAGAGAGAGAGAGAGAGAGAGAGAGAGAGAGAGAGAGAGAGAGAGAGAGAGAGAGAGAGAGAGAGAGAGAGAGAGAGAGAGAGAGAGAGAGAGAGAGAGAGAGAGTTTATTATGCCCAAGCACAGGCTAAAGGGCAAAAATGATAATACATGTAAATTAACAATGCTTAATGTTCAACAATCCAGCAGTCGCTGAATAAAGCGCAGTGCTCTTAAGCAATTCAAGAGATAGCATCAGTTGAGTAACGCAGGAAAGTGCAACATGCACACAACATCATACACCGCGATCATTATACAGCGCAACAAACATAAAATTAACCATATAAAGCAACCAAAATATACAACAATAGTAATAATGAACTTAAAAACTAACGCACTTATAATTAACGCACTATATACAGTCAGTCAGATTCTGATGTCAGCAGAAATGCTCGAAGACGACTTTTGAAAGATACAATAGTCGATGCAGAGGTAACATTATCAGGGAGCGAGTGCCAGAAATAAACCGCAGAGATACTGAAGGAGCGTCTGTATGTTTCCGTTCTGTGCGCGGGAATGTGGAAAGTCTGAGCCGAGGTAGCCAGACGCTCGGATCTCCTAAGTAATGGATCGGTTTCAGTAAAAAGCTCACGAAGGTAAGAGGGTGATCGCAAGAGGAGAATCCTATACATCTGGCAACCCATAAAATACATCCTCCTATTTTCGACTCGAAGCCATCCCTATCGCTTCCTGTACGGCGTTATGTGTTCATCTCGTCTGAGATCATAGATGAACCGTATGCAACAGTTCAGCAATCTCTGCAATCTAGTGTTAAGCTCATCTGTCATGCCATGAAACACAAGGTAGCAATAGTCAATGTGCCCGGGAAAAAAAAATTATATATAACTATATATAAACATATAAAATTATGTATAATTATATAAAAATATGTTTTCATTTATATAATTTAATATAATTATATCTAGATTCTTATATAAAATTATATAAAATTTTATATAATTATATATAATTAGATATAAGTACATATATTTATATATATTTATATATAAGCATACATAATTTTTAATAAATCAGAAAATTTTAACATATATATTTATATATTATTATATATAAATATATATTAAAATATATAATTATATAAAATATATATTATTCTGTATAATTATATAAAATTATACTTGATTCCTTACGTAAAATTATATATAATTTTATATAATTATATATGTTAATATATTTTTATATAAATAAATATAGAATTTTTCTAAATTAAAATATAAGTAAATCTTAAAATATATAAATTTATATAATTATATATAACTAGCTTGATACACCCGCGTGTTTCGCTACAGTATGCGAATATAAAGCTGGGTATACACTTAGCGAACGAACACCGAACGAACAGCAAACGTAAACGTTCGTTGTCATTATTCAACGGATACAATCAAAAATTTCAAATTATTGCTACATGCAGCAAACACCGAATCTGGTCGAATTCTAATATTTGGTGCAATCAAAAGAAAAAACAACCAACCTAGGAGCAAAAACGCGAATGTCCGAACATTCGCGTTTGCGGTTTGTTTGCTAAGTGTATACCCAGCTTAACCCTTGCTTGCCACACTGGGATCAAATCAACCCCACGACCATTAACCCTTAAATGCCACATGGGGTCCAGCGGACCCCAGATCCTTTACATTGATATATTTCCAAATGTTCCCACCAAAAATGGAGCTTATGTTCCCTCTGATGATAGTTGATCGAGTGATTGACCTACCCGTTTGTATACTTAGCAGTACTCAGTTTACTTAATTTTTTATACTATGTTGAAATTGAAATTTTAACAATATAAGCATTTTATTCTCTTTTCTAGACCTTGAGCAACATTGAAAAAAATTTCATAACTAAAGATAAAGAAATCAATGCGTAAGGAGACATTTTTCATGCTGGGGTCTTTTAGACCCTATGTGTCATTTACGAAATTCTTGAGAGGTGTGGCATTTAAGGGTTAATTCCTTTAATTTTAAGTACCTAAACCTACGGGGAGCGGGTTCATAGCAACATTTGTCAAAAAAAATTATGAATTTTTTTGTAAAAACAGCCATTTTTCATTTTTCTTTTGCTATTTTAATTTTTTTATCATACAAAATTTTAATTTTTGGCTATATAACCTACATAACTTTTAAAAGTAAGCTTTTAAGAAGTTCTACAAAAATTGGCAAGTTAAAATAATGAATAGCTTATTTGTTATAACAATTTTTGTCGCCGGGATAGATTCCACTCCAATGTGGCAAGTACGTGATTCTACAGAAGTGTGGCAAGTAAGGGTTAAGGATTCTATTAATTAATTCACCCCCGAATTTAGATTTGCCCCTTTAAAGGTTGATTAAGGCAAAATCTTGAATTATGTTTTTAACACCAAGTCGATATCTCATCGGGCCCAAGGATCGATCGAGAAAGTCGTGAAAACCTAATTTTTACCCCTATTCACCCCCTTAGGCGTCAAATTTCTAAAAATCCTTTCATAGTGTGGGTGTTTACGTCATGAGAGGAATACATCATCACTCTCTCCAAATTTCATGTTTCTAGGTTCAGGGGTTTAGGGCCTAAGCAGAATGGCTGTCTTGGCAATGTTTTATGCTTTAAGTTTACATAAGACAAAGACTTAAGGCATAAAACACTGCCTTAAGGTTATAATAAGACAGCCATTCTGCTTAGGCCCTTAGACTGGGCGTTGAGTCAATCAGACAGAGGACATTTGTCTTTATATGTATAGATAGATATATAATTATATATAATTTTATCTGTCAAAGATATAGAAATAATTTAATGCATCACCCGGGAAAAAAAATTATATATAATTATATATAAATATATATGATTATATATGGACATATATAATTTCAAATATAGCTTGCAGTTAAGAAAGATGCATGGTAGCGGTCTTTTCCGTGATAGTTTGCAACGACGCCACTAGACGGCGCATAAAGATAAAACTAACTCGTAAGTAAATTTCAGTTGGGAGCTAATATAAGCAGCAGGTCTCCTGCAAAACAAAATCATGACATCCGCGAGACCTATCTTTGTTAGCAATACAATGCAAGACTCACCTAACACTGTCTTGATGCAAAATAATGCAAAAATTATATATAATTATATATAATTTTTAATTGTATTAATTTTAATTATATATAATTTTATATAATAATATATAATCCTTTGAAAAGTAAACCTTAATATAAAGTTATATATAATTATATAAAATTATATAAAAATTTGTAGAATTATATATTTATATATATAATTAGATAAAATTATATCGTGCCAATTTTCATATATAATTATATATGATCATTTATATATAATTATATATGATTATATATAATTTTTTTTTCCCGGGTGAGGCATTATCAGGGTAACAACTAGCTTCGTCTTCAACTCAATCGAGAGAGAGTTTCTGTTGAATTTAAGGCTATACAGTGCATAGTGAACTTTCTGCGAGATATGGAACATGCTTCTTCCACGAAAGATCGGACGTAAGCATAACACCAAGGTTTCTGACCTCACTCACAAAGGGTAATGGTGTGCCATTTACCAATACAGACTGTAAGAAGTTCAAGTTAATATTTCCAATATGAGCTCGACTACCAAATATGATGATCCGTGACTTATTAGGATTGAGCTTGAGACCATTTAATTCAGCATAATCAAAGATGGCCTCAGCATTCCTAGAAATCAGTTCGAGACCACGATCGATGTCAGCCGGAGGACATGAAAGATAGGCTTGGACATCATCTGCAAATATCATGTGATTCGTGTGTTGCAAAACACGGTCTATGTCGTTGATATACAGAGAAAATAGTGGAGGACCAAGCACAGAGCCCTGCGGCACTCCAGACGATGTAACAAGCCACTCAGACAAGTTACCAACATCATCTACCACCGCCTGAGATCGACCAGTCAAGTAAGAGAAAAACCACATTACAGCCTCATCCGAAAAACCGATCTCTTTAAGCTTTATGCAAAGTTGAGGATGTGGGACAGTGTCAAATGCCTTACTAAAATCAAAGAGTATCATTATAGTTACAAGGCCCCCGTCAATCGCACGCTTGATATCGTCACAGACACGTAAAAGAGCAGACTGAAACACTACCCAAATGTAAATCGCCGATTTTGATAATTTTTAAATATGTTTTAGTAGACGTAAAAATAAGACATACGTATTTTTTTTATCGGCGGAAAACCATATTTAGGGTGTAAAACACCCCTTTGAATTTATGGGTATCGATGTAATTGTTTTGTATATAAGGATTTAGTATTTTCGGCCCGAACCAAATAAAATAGTTGCATCATAAAGAGATATGAAAAATGAAAAATTTTCGACTCGGTTTGATCATTTTTAGGGGGTAAACCACCCCTGTATTTGAAACAAAAATTTAAAAAGTGCCCAGATAATTGCAGATTTTATTCAAAAATTTTGAAAAAAATATATGTTACACTCGCATCCAAAACAAAAGTGAGACTGTTTGAGGATTTAAGGGTGACCACCCTTTTATTGAATTTCTTACGTAACATTTAAAATCCCGAAATAATGGTAAACAGTTTCATCTATCGTCGAATTAATTAATATTTACAAATTAGTCTGATCAACCCTTCAATTATATAAGGGGGTGAGGGAAAACCTACCCTTAATAAGAGTAAGAAACCAGAATCGCGGCCCTTAGCATTACCCAGGATCACGACGGGGACGTGGCCGCGTGGATCTCATTTTATTTTTTTTGTTTTTTTGCTTTTTGTGTTTTTTTTTATTTGTTTATTGTTTTGTAATTTTTTTGTGTTTTTATTTGTATGTTGTTTTTTAATTTTTATATTTGTATTTTAACAATTTTAAAAAAACTTAAATTAATTAAAAGTTACATTATAACTATAACTTTAGTAATATTAATTAATGGCTATTCTTTATAGTCTTTACAATAATGAGGGACGCTTTGATTGCTGGGATCAAGAAAGTGAGTAAAACATATATAATGTGTACACCAAGCGCACCTAATTAAAGCATTATCTTCACAATACTTGCAGGATGTATCACAATTTTCAAAACAGTATTGGACAGGAGTCTTGCATTTAGGTGGTTTTTCTTGATTATACCCACTTTTATACCATGCATATTTAAACATGTTTACAAACCTGGCTGAAGAAAACTGGTTATGAATCAGCGACTGAAGTTTTAATACATTGTTTCTTGCATGTAAATTTACATCAAAGCCATACAAAATTACCAGATCTGAAAAATGTTTTAAAAAATTTTTCCATGGTCTGAATCCATAAACATCTAGGGGTTGAATCATACCAGTTGTCCCAGCAGGAATTGTAAAAATATTGACATCTTTGCCTTCTAGACAAACATTGTCAAAATTTTTCTTTGTTTGTCCTGTCCACGAATCTAAACATAAAACCGATTGTTTATCAACCACAGATAAGTAAATATCTTTGTACCATTGAACTGCCAGGTCAGATGATAATTTCCCAGATTTTGAAGGTACTACGACAATATTTTCTGCTTTATATATGTTCATTTCAACAACAGGTCCGAACTGCCCACCCGTTTCTTGTAAAACAATAAATAAAGGCGACTTGAGTAATCCACTAGCTGATACAATCGGTTGTATCGTATAGCTATGTGTTAATGAATTCTTCGATTGTGTTAAACATTCAACTTTTGCTGTTCCTTTAAAAGATAATGTTCGTCCTGCATGTGATTCATAATTAAAACCAGACTGATCTGAATTATAAACATTGTCAGCTCCTAATAATGAGATTTGCTCCCTAATTTTGGATACAAATTGATTTGCTTCTTGTACTAAATCATCTTTCTTTGATAAGAGCGTTTGGGTAGTGAATTTATTAATTTTTCTGGATACGATTCCGTGTTTTATTTTAAAATTGTGAATCCACTTTGATGAAGCCGTGAAAAGTTTTCGAGGTAGTTTTACTTCATTTCTTGCATTTAAAGCCCATCTCTTAATATCAATATCATAAATTGGTATTAACTTCAAATGTGCATTTTGAAACTGTTTCATGACATACTTGCTAATTTCCAATAATTTTTCGTTTCTTGTGCCACCTTCTTTTACTTGCTTTTCCCATCTATATAACATTGTAATATTTTCAACTTTTTTAAATTTACTTTGTACACATTTAAATTTTAAATTTTTCTTTTTACCAGAATGCCAATATTGAACAGCTTTTTCTTTATATTCGAAATCTATCATGGTTTTAACTTTTTTATTATCATTAATAATAGCGTTATAATCATCATGGAAATCTTCTTCAATTGCATGGATTTCAGGAAGCGCAGTATTATCTTCGCAACATAAAGTGGTATAACTTTCAAATATCAAGGCAGAATCAATGGAGTCTTTAATTATATCCTCCAATTGTGACGCAATAGCTCTCTCATCATCATTAATAGCTGAATCAATATTATATTGTGGATAATTAAAAGCTTCTTGGAAACAATTTTAAAATGTTTCTTACATTCATCGTCATTTTTTTGTATACGTATTCGGTATAAAAATACGTAATTGGTGAGCTTAAGGTGTTTACTGATTTTTAAATTAATTTAATCGAGATTAGAACACCGTTGAAACCCGTTAACGACCAACGCGATTGTCCGAGAAACTTTCTTCTTTGAAATATGGATTGCAGGATGTGAATGTGAGTGTGAATGTGAATATGAATATGAAACAATATTTACTCAATTTTACAATAGTTATTTGTGTAACAAGTGCGGGAAGTTGAGAATTGGACACGAGTGCGGAGTGGACGCACGAGTCGAAGGCGAGTGGCCCATTCCGCGCGCGCCATCTGTGCGACGGATGGCCGATTCCGCACGCGCGAGAGCGAGAGATTTCTCACTGCGTGCGGGAATATCTCATTCCCGCACGGGTTCGAGTAAATAATTTCTCGCGTGGGACAATTTCTCGCAAGAAACAATGTATTAAAACTTTAGTCGCTGATTCATAACCAGTTTTCTTCAGCCAGGTTTGTAAACATGTTTAATATGCATGGTATAAAAGTGGGTATAATCAAGAAAAACCACCTAAATGCAAGACTCCTGTCCAATAGTGTTTTGAAAATTGTGATACATCCTGCAAGTATTGTGAAGATAATGCTTTAATTAGGTGCGCTTGGTGTACACATTATATATGTTTTACTCACTTTTTTGATCCCAGCAATCAAAGCGTCCCTCATTATTGTAAAGACTATAAAGAATAGCCATTAATTAATATTACTAAAGTTATAGTTATAATGTAACTTTTAATTAATTTAAGTTTTTTTAAAATTGTTAAAATACAAATATAAAAATTAAAAAACAACATACAAATAAAAACACAAAAAAATTACAAAACAATAAACAAATAAAAAAAACACAAAAAGCAAAAAAAAAAACAAAAAAATAAAATGAGATCCACGCGGCCACGTCCCCGTCGTGATCCTGGGTAATGCTAAGGGCCGCGATTCTGGTTTCTTACTCTTATTAAGGGTAGGTTTTCCCTCACCCCCTTATATAATTGAAGGGTTGATCAGACTAATTTGTAAATATTAATTAATTCGACGATAGATGAAACTGTTTACCATTATTTCGGGATAAATTTAAATGTTACGTAAGAAATTCAATAAAAGGGTGGTCACCCTTAAATCCTCAAACAGTCTCACTTTTGTTTTGGATGCGTGTGTAACATATATTTTTTTCAAAATTTTGGAATAAAATTTGCAATTATCTGGGCACTTTTTAAATTTTTGTTTCAAATACAGGGGGTGGTTTACCCCCTAAAAATGATCAAACCGAGTCGAAAATTTTTCATTTTTCATATCTCTTTATGATGCAACTATTTTATTTGGTTCGGGCCGAAAATACTAAATCCTTATATACAAAACAATTACATCGATACCCATAAATTCAAAGGGGTGTTTCACACCCTAAATATGGTTTTCCGCCGATAAAAAAAATACGTATGTTTTATTTTTACGTCTACTAAAACATATTTAAAAATTATCAAAATCGGCGATTTACATTTGGGTAGTGTTACTTTAAGGTAAAAGAATTTTCTAGTTTTCGTTATATATTACCTAAAGGTATATGTTTTGCAAAATGGAATATTGTTAAATGAATTAAAATTAATGACTTTCATTATGAGAATGGCATGTTGGTTGTTGTAGATTGGGAAAGAAGTAAAAATCCTCAATTTGGTTATATTTATACAATATCTGTATCCAGAGATAAATTGTATATTTTTTACTTAAGAAACTTACCACAGTAAATTTTAATACTCATTTCTATGCTTATAAAATTGATTTCACTGATCAATGGCATTACTTAAAATTTCAAGATTTGGCTATCCATACAGCAACCAATATCAGAATTATTGCTAATGATCACCGACTTATTTTGCCTTGCGTCTCTCTTTTTAGTTTCTCGCGATTTCGCGGACGCGAATTCACGCGTCTGGCGCCCAACAATAAAATTCGGTTAGTGGAGTGTCGGAGGTGCGAGAGAACTACCGGAGGGCTTATCATCCTTCTCTCCTTCCCCTTTTGATCCGTCAAACGGCCCGGACCGCTCCGGGAGTGAAAAAGACGTGACAATATATATATATATTAATAATCCGAAATAAATGTTATTAGGCACGAGTTGATAACCGTTACCATCGTTATTTATAACGATAAAAACGATTATCAGCGGATCTTATGTCTAACAACATTTATTTGAGATTATTAATATTTCATCATTAACATTAATAATTAATTCAATATACTGATGCTAATAAGCATCTTTATGTAAATAATGCTACTGAATCTCATTTAAATCTACAAGGAATTTATTACTGAAAAGTATTTATTAAATATTATGATAATTAAAGAATTATATAATGCTCATTAGCATTGATATATTAAATTGATTATCAATTTAATGATAAATTATTAATTAATTAAACAAAATGAATATTGTAAGATTTGTTAATGGTGATTTCTGCCATTATTTAAACTTACATTGAATAAAAATTATTAGCCGACTTATAATTTAAATTTGCACACATATGCTAATTGCTGACTTTTGCCCTGTGCATAAACATTATGTGCAAAAAATAATTTAAGTAATAAAATTATAACATATAATGATTATAATGGACTATGGTTTTTCGCTTATTTCGCCGTATTTTACCGAATTAGATTTTATTTCAACGTTTTTTACCGTGCTTGATTTTATTTCGCCGTATTTTACCGTATTTGATTTTATTTCGCCGTATTTTATCGTGTTTGATATTATTTCAACGTTTTCTTACCGCATTTGATTTTGTTTCGCCGTATTTTACCGTGTTTGATTTTATTTTACCGTATTTTACCGTGTTTGATTTTATTTTACCGTATTTTACCGCGATTGATTTTATTTCAACGTTTTTTTACCGCATTTGATTTTATTTTGCCATAATTTACCGTATTTGATTTTATTTCAACGTTTTTTACCGTGCTCGATTTTATTTTACCGTATTTTACCGTGTCTGATTTTATTTCACCGTATTTTACCGCGATTGATTTTATTTTAAAGTTTTTTACCGTGTTTGATTTTATTTTAACGTTTTTTACCGTGTTTGATTTTATTTCGCCGTATTTTACCGTATTAGATTTTATTTTACCGTATTTTACCGTGTCATAACCTGTATTGTCATCTCGACTTCTGTTTTAACGTTACTGCTGCGGAAATCCGTCACAATTTTATTGCAACTTCGGACGCTACAAAGTCCATTTTATTGTAAAAAAGATATGCGAGTGATTATAGGTGATGCACCGAAGTCAACGCAATTGTGAACGACCATGCGCGCCTGCTCGAATGGGCAACCCGTCGTACTGCTCTGTATCGTCATGATACACCCTGTACAGATGAGAGACACTAGTGAGTGCCAGAGCGAAGTCGTAAAAAAGAAAGCCCTTAGGTCTCCTGTAAACAGATGCGAATAAGACAGTTTCATCGCTTGGCAGTCAAACTACAATTATGAGGTATTCAGGAGCATTAAGGACGTTCTCCGGTGGCAGTTGTGCTCAACTTAGACGCACGGAGTAATGATATGGTTGACAACTACTTCCGTGCGCAAAAGTCTAAAACTCGTCTAGCCGCGCAGCTTTACTCGATCTGGCAACACTGCTCTCGAAGCAGGTGCATGTTTATTTCGTGCCGCGTTTCATAGGTTAGAAAATCGTCAAAGAATAGGCACCACGTCGCATAATAATCGTTTAAAAAATGGTAAATTTGTTAAAAACAAATTGGCAAAAAGGAATAGAAAAGTTGTGCAATGTATGTCTGAATCCAAGAAAAAGTGCGTGGCGGAAATTGTCAAAGAGAGATAAGATCTTGACGTTCTCTACTTAACTTATATGTCGTAGCGGTAGCAACATTGTCAAGTCTCGCAGTGATTTCTCCCTCTCCCTGCCTCTGAGCAGACGAAAATTATGTCCGATAGTGTTCTTTAGACAACTATTTCTCAAAAATAAATACCGCTTGGTATATCGAACTTTATTGTCACACGTTACTAATAATATGAGGCATCTCATACTATTTTTTCAAAAAAATTCTAAGAAAACTGTACTCATTATTCATTAAAATGTCCGTGTCGAGAGAGCTCAACATAGGGATCCCGTGTTAAAAATCGGAACTTTGAAGCTGAATATCTCAAATTTTAGTATTGCAAGGGGCATTGAATAAAACGCCTACGTATAAAACGCGTTTAATTAAACATATACTGAAAGTTTAAAAAAATTTCTAAGAAAACGATTTTGCCGGTGAACGTCCTTAATGCTAGTTGCCGCAGAGGACGCAACCAGCTCAGCCTTGAGTGAGTGGTGAATATAACAGGCCACGCCCCTTCCCATACGCCCGACCCGGTCATGGCGGATTAGAAAGTACCCATCCAAAGTCACAAGCTCATCTGAAATACCCTCATAAAGCCACGTTTCGGATATTGAGACAATATGATGCGGATTAGAATTAAAGTGAAGTCTAACAAGCTCAATGTGACCACGAAGGGAGTTAGCGTTGAACTGAGCTACACGAAATTCAGGTTCCTTACACTTAGAGCATTTCCGAGGATATGTCGTGAATGGTCAGTCAAGACGAGCCAGATCTGCACTTGAACGAATGTAAATAACAGGCGTACCATCAGATTGTCTCACACAAATCCGTCCATGCCTCACCCACACATACTTCAATGATTTCTCTTTAGCCACGCGCTTAGTCTGCTGCAACAATTCATAACAGTCCCTGGAGAGTAATTCATTAATATATACAATGCTTTTGGAGTCATTACCACAGATCTCTCCCTGCCTGAGAACGCCTTTTGCTCGCTTTTTCGAGATGATTAGATCACGGACGGAACTAGAGGTAACAGAAATAATTAGTGAGTTGCTAACAACAGCAGTTCCAGATTGAGCAGAAACAGAATCAGGGAGAGACTTGCGAACAGCTCTTACATTTAGAATGTGCGACGAAAAGTTAGAAGCATCGAGCACCGCAAGCACCCTCTGAGCAGCTATAGATGGATCAACTGAAAGCGGTTCCGGCAATCTAGACACAATGATCTCATTGGTGTCTCTATCTTGCCGGTCTGAGCGAGTCGTTTTCAGGTTTTGAAGTTCGCTCCTAAGAGCCGCGTTCTCGCGTTCCAAGGCAGAAATACGATGAGTGTTACTGGTAACGGTTTCGGATAAGCTATTAATCAAATCAAGTTTGCTGTTAATTTCCTCATTCGTTCTCTGCTGACTATCAATGAAGGCAGAGATCCGCGAGTCAGACTTCTTCATCTGTTCAATTAGATTTAACAAAAGTTCATCCGTCTTAGGTGGTTGGCTCGATTGAGTACGCGAGTTAGCAGAAGAGGCCATATTTTCAAACTCAAATGATTGCGTACTTTTTTCAGATCCTGGTGTGAAAGGAGGTATCTCTAGTGATGATAAAAGAGATGTACAACAAGAGTCCGCGTATCTAGACAACGAATATGACCTAATGCAACCAGGGTGAAACACCTTTCTGCACACGCCGCACTCAACCGACCTATTTGCAATTAATTTTCTGCACTTGGTGCACGTAGGTTGCATGTGTAATCAGTGATATCTAACTCAGATACTAGAGACGCACCCGCAACACAACGAGCATACAATTCATAAGAAGGCACGTCTACCAATGTTCGAGTTTGTCCAGATGCGTGGCCAATAGGAAGCATGCAGTAGATCTGAGAAGCGAAAAGGCGCATGCGCTTCACTAGTCCTCTTCAAAAGTGTAGCATAGACAGAAAGAGCAGTAACAGGCGCATGCGCATCAAAGACTTTCGTATACAGCTGACATCCAGAATGCTGCCCAGAAGTTAGGTTATGAAGGGGGAATACTTGTCACTAAATTATCAGCTTAAAATGACAAGCAAACAGAGAGACAGATAGTCGTTCGTAAAAAGCAACGAAAGCAATGTATGCCTGCAACAAAAATTGCCCGAAGGCAGTCCACAGCAGATAATATGTTCAGACGAAGCAGGAGCAACAGAACGAACGTGCACACCGTACTCACCGAGAGAGAGAGAGAGAGAGAGAGGGAGAGAAAGGGAGAGAGAGAGAGATCTTGTCACATATTCCGGTGTTCTTGATAAACCCTCTCTTATTTTTGAAAAAGTCCAAGAATGTCAAAAATAATCTTAAAGAATTATTAATATTATTAATTATATTACTATTATTTCACATGTATATCTTATTCTTTGCTCTCTCTCCCTCTCTCTCTCTCTCACACATATACTGCTCAATTTTTAGCGGAAAAGAAATAACCTCGTACTGCTCAATTCTTAGCGAAAAATAACCTCGTACTGTTATAGACAAATCTCACGATAATACATGAAGCAAGCTACGCGATACATAAACGAGATGATCAATCAGCATCACGCTCCAACAACGTCAACATTTCGATACATTTATATTCGATTAATATTGATTTAATTTTTTCCATAGAACATCGAATTATTGTACGTATTAATCTAATTTTACGTGGATACGTGAAGAAAATGGAAGAACTGAAAAATAGTAAGTATTTATTTTGAATTTAATATCTCTTTACTAAACATAATATTATATTGACATAACATATAACATAATGTATGTATATATAATTAATTAAAATATTTATGGTTATGAAATTTTAGTTTTCGAGGATGGTATGGATGATCTACTCTTAAATGTACTATTAAAATACGAAAAAGAGGCTGCAGAAAAAGAAGTTGAGAAGAAAGAAGCATTAGAGAAAGAAGCTGCGGAAGAAAAAGTTGTGGATAACGAAGCAGCGATGGAGAAAACTAAAAAGCGGCAAGAAAATAATGAGGAAGAAACAAAGAAAAAGAAAATATAAACAAATTAACATTTTTTTAGATAATACAAATATTTTTTCAAAAATAATAAATTTTATTATAAATAATATTAAATAAATATATTTTAATAATATAGAATGTCTCTCTTTTTCTCTCTTTCTCTCTTCGGGACGATCGTCTTATTTAGATAGTTGTGTGAGTTATATTATAATTCTCGTTTATTTCTTAACATTTTCTATCGTTTTCTAAAAAGTTCTGAGGATAGGCATTATTTATTCTTTATTTAAACAATTTAACACTCGAGAAAACACGTATTTACAAATATATACAAGCAAAATTATCATATTTTAAATAATATTAAATAATATTAAGCTAAGCTGAATATTTTTTATTTTTTTTATTTATGATATACATTTATTAAATAAAACGCATACATATAGTTAATAATACAAATAGAATACATAAGAATGAAAAAAAAAATACAAACGCAATATGTCACGCATATAACACTTCGAATTAAAGAAATTATTAAATTAGGATGCAAGAAACAAGAACTAAAATTAAAATAATTATTAAAGAAGCAAAATGCAAGAAACAAGAACTTAAACTGAAAAAATTATTAAAAATTAAAAACATAAAACGAGCGTCTTAATTGATTCCCTGAATTCATGAATCTTCTTCCACTATAACCTCTTCCTCTATATCCTCTTCCTCTATACCCCCCTTTCTATCCAACTATTTCGTTCTGTCCATCCTCTTCCTATATATCCTCTTCCTCTATACCCCCCTTCCTATCCAACTATTTCGTTCTGTCCATCCTCTTCCTATATATCCTCTTCCTCTATACCCCCCTTCCTATCCAACTATTTTGTTCTGTCCATCTTTTTTCTGTATATCCTCTTCCTCTCAAACTAGTTTCTGGTATCCATCCTTCTTCTCTCCAGTCACCTTTTCTCCATTTATCTCCACTATTCCACACCCTATCTCTCCAATTTCCTCTGCTTCTGAACAACTGCGATCTAGAATATATATTTTAGAAATATCTATTTTAAAATTAATTATTTTAAAATATATAAATTATTTTTTATTTGATGATTAATTTGAAATTAATATTACATCTTATCTTCTTTATCTTCCTCCTTCTCCCTTCTTGGTTTTCGTTCAGCTTTTCTAGAATCCTTTCGTTCTTTCTCCTCTTCTCGCTTCTCTGCTTCATTTTCAGTGTCAGATTTCTGCTCTTCTTCAGTCTCCAATCTTCTAATTCTTTATGAGGATAATTTAAGAATTGAAGAATTTAAAAAGTAGAAAATCTCAAAGTAAACTAGGAGTTTACAAACCTTTCTTTTCTCTTTGTATTTTCTTTTTTCCCTTTTTATCTTTTTTTTCTACATTCTTTTTCTTGCCTTGTTCCTTTTTGTTTTTTCCACCTTTTACTCTTTCAACTTTTGTTTTTTTCTCTTTCCTATCTTTTCTCTTTTCCTTGTTTTCAATTTCCATTTTTTTCGGATTATCTTTTATCGTTATTTTACGTGCACATATGTTCACTTATTCTCTTGTCTTTATGACAGCTCGTAACATAGCAACTTATAACATTAAAATAAAATTAGCGGTAACAAAAATAAAAGCCCAACCAAGCCAAATGTGCAAGTTTCTACTTGCACACTTAAAAACTATGAGGAAGCATATGCAAGTTTTTTGTTTATATATTCGTTTATATTTTATTTATATATCTATATACTTGTTAATTCACCATTAGCCTAAAGTCTTGACTATGGCTTAAATAAAATCAATCAATCAATCAATCAATCAATCATTCAATCTCTCTCTCTCTCTCTCTCTCTCTGCAGAAGCAGACGTGTAAAACATCGCTCTGTAAAAGTGTAAATTTTTGAGTGGTTTAGAAGTGAGGGAGAGTGTTAAAAAGTTGTGTAAAGGATATCTGCATAGACCGGGGTTAGCCATGAGTGTTATCTAGTCGGAATATGCTGATACATAGACACCAGAGCTGCACTTCGTACAGAGGTCATCAAAGCTTCGTACGACAGGTAGACATCGGCGGCGAACACAAAACGCTGACGTGTGAAAGTGACGTGTAAAGGTGTCTCTGCCGATATTAGCGAAATGAATGAGGAATACGCCGAGTATCGATGCTCGGCATGTAAGAAGGCGATAAAAACTGAGGTAATCGCATGCAAGTCCTGCGGTAAGCTTTTCTTCCATCCAGGTTGTGTATCTAGGCACAAAATTTATGATAAAAACCGCGAATTGGTGCCGTGTCCTGGCCCATTCGAAAAGATCATTATTAGTGATGGTGATAAAATAGCTGATATAAATAAAGCAGTGGCAGCAGCAGGAGGAACAACGGGACCTGCAAAAATGAGTCCGGCGACAAGCAGCGGGAATAAGGTAGCAGCCGCGAGTGGAACAGGGGATATGGATAGAAAAATAGATTGGCTTCTAATAACAGTGAAAGAATTAAAAGATGAGACAGCATGTAAAAAGGAGATCAAGTCAATGATAAAAGAGATAGTCTGTGAGGAAATGAGAGGCATTAAACAGGAAATAGAAGAATTGAGAAAAATGTTGACGCAAGGGGCATATGGACCATCAGGTGGAGCGACAAGAAAATATAGCAATGTGATTAAAGAAAGAAAGGAAGAAAATATCTTGATTATAAAACCAAAAGTACAACAAGAGAGTGAAATTACGAAGAAAACAATTAAAGATAAAATTGATATATAACCAAGATGAAAATAGAAATTACCAAATTAAGAAAGGGAAGTAAAGGGACGGTGATCTTAGGATGTGAGACGGCCAGTGCGGAGCAGAGGGCCGGAGACGCGGGAAATGTAACGGCGTATGCCGCACCGAGGGACTTACAGGTGGGCAGCCGGAAGCTCCCGAGGACGGGCGGCCGACGGGCGGGTCACGCGGGGGCCTACAGCCGGAGCAACAAGGGACCTGTCAAGGCACGCTTAGCCCTCACGATCATACGGCAGCCGTATACGGAGGGCCCGGAATGGGGGGGGGACGCCGACGAAGGTCTCCCCGTCAAGAAACGGCTTCGCGTAATTGCGACGTGGCGCGGGGCGCCCATGAGCTTCGCGTTCGGGACTCGCGTAATCGGGAGATTCGCGGTCATTCGGGACCAGCAGAATCGGGAGATTCGCGGTCGTTCGGGACTTGCGTGATCGGGCAATCCGCAGTCAATTCGGGAAGTTGCTCTCGCGCGTGCGGGAGCCTCGCGATTATCGTTACCAGTCTAGTTCGCATTAATTGTAAGTCCACGTTAATTGTAAGCTCGCGTTAATTGTAAGGAAAGGTTCGGGTGTCGCATCGGGATCAATTTGTGAGCCGCTTCGAGAGTTTGAGGAACAGGCTCGGGGCATATAAGGACTCACGGTTCGGTCGCGGTGAATAGCGAACGAAGTGCGTAGTTGTAAGAGAATAAGTTCGGGCGTTTCGGCGTAAGTAAAGGCCATCGGTCATACCGTTTGACCGTCAAGGCCGAACTAGTCGCGATTTATGTTGAGAGTTACCCCGGTACGAAACGGATAAGAATTGCTGAGCAATCCGGTGACGGAATGAGTATCGCGCTCGCGGGGTGACGCGGGACGCTAACTCGGATTCTACTGGTTCGCCGTGAGAACGATCACCTCTTTACTCCTGTTATCCGTTTGTCAAATATATTTGTTTATTACTGTTATTCGAGTGTTAATTTCGCTTCGCTCCCTCTCCTTTTCCAACCGCGATTACTCAAAGAAACTCACGCCTGAGAAAACTGCGATTTCGTATATCGTGGTGTGAAGAATCACACCTGGCGCCCAACAATAAATAAAATATTCAGTCGAGCTACCATCTGAGTTTCGGAGAACTTATCGCGATTCGGAAAGGTAATTAGATAAAACGCCGGAGATCTCTGGTAAAGAAAGCGACTTCGCGCTCCGTCCCAGCTGGCGAGACCGGGCGGACATCGTCGTTGTCGTCATAAGATATAATCAAATGGAACTGGGAAGATCATTTACCGCGTGTCTGGTACATTCGGAAAGGCCGGATGGGCACTACCATCGATGGATATAAAGCATCCGTGGACGGTGTCAAGTGGTTCGCGTATTTCTTTTTGGAGGGTCAAGTGTGCCCTGAGCTGAAACGATTTGTCCCGTTGCTGCTGACGCCACCTGGAAGCATCACTAAGTCGTGGGCCAAGTAAATCGTTATTCTATTTTCTTTCAATTTCACGTTGATTCATCGAATAGATTACATCAATTCAATACGATTTTTTCAGATTGATACCACGCACTCAATCAATAGTACATACAAACGCTGCAGTCGCAGGGAATCGTGTCCAAATACAAACTGCTAGAAATCTGGGGTTCGGATAAAAAATGTGAGATTTTAATTTATAAAATAATATTTAGATATTATCATAGACTTTTGTACAATACTAGACCGCTGACAGGCATCTCGGCCGTGATGCTTGCCGCCATGTTGATTTTAGATATGCTATACTACAGATTCTATACAAGTAGTTTTATACAAGATTTCTATACAATAAAAGTACAATAGTTTAATACTACAGGAGTAGTGGTTCGATTTCGGCATCCAAGTACGCTACACGTCGAAGGCATTACTTACAAACTTATTGATAACATGTAGTACCAATATTTAACACAAAAACATTCGCCTGTTTCGTTATGTACTGTAATAACAAATGCAGATAAACGCACATCATGAGCAACTGAACACCCGATAGTGACTTATTATTGTTAATTCAATATGGCCGCCGCGCACTCTTCACTAACACTTGCACTCGCATCAGCTTTTCGCGGCAGTGCGTCTATAGATGTTAGTGATCTAGTATAAAAGTCTGTGGATATTATATATTTATAATTTTAGTTCTGTTGTCAGCTTACCAGAAGTGGCTGCCGGAATCCGCGCACGCAGAAGTGGCACAGTTATGGCCGCCTTTGTAATTAAGAATAAAACATTAGGATTGTAATTATACAGTTTTTTAGATAATTAAATTATTTTATATATGAAAAAAAATCGAAATGCATCAGTTTTAGCCCTCCAGCAAGGGGTCGATTGTGTATCTTAAAATAATGAGGTCAAAATTACAAAAGTGATTCATTAGCGTATCTACGATTTTATTTATCAAAATCTAATAAAATCTGTTAACTTTTGTCATTTTCACCTCGTTTCAAGATACACAACCGACCTCCAGACGTACGCAGCGGTTTATTTTATCGACTTTAAAAATTGGCGGGAAGTCGACTTTTCGTCATGACGAGAAGACGACTTAAAGTCGACTTCTACCGAAACTGACTTGGCAGAAAAGTCGACTTTTTTAAGGACGAAAGTCGACTTCAAGTCGACTTGAAATCGGCGAATGTCTCAAAAAACGCCGACTAAAAGTCGACTTTCCGTCATGACGGGAAGTCGACTTTTTATCATGACGGGAGAAGTCGACTTCTACCGAAACTATGACTTGGCAGAGAAGTCGACTTTTTTAAGGACAAAAGTCGACTTTCGGCCTTAAAAAAGTCGATTTCTCTGCCAGTCAGTTTCGGTAGAAGTCGACTTCAAGTCGACTTAAAGTCGAGTTTTTGCTCTTAGGGTAGTCGAACGATGATAGATTTAATTTTTTCAAATAAGGAAGTAAAGGTACAAGTGAATGAGAAACCTAAAATAATGGACCATGCATGGATAAAAGTAGAATTTAATATGAACAAAAAGAGTGATAAATATAAAGAATTTAGAGACAGGGACTATAGTAAATTTAATGTAGATGATTTTCTTAGAATAATGGAAGAAAGAACTGAGCAAGGCCAAGGGCTAGATATAAGTATTAGGGCTGAGAGATTTGTTAACAGTATAGTAAGTGTATTGGATACTGTAGCACCTAAGAAAAAGTTTAAAATTCCGAGAGTATGGGAAGGGAAGAAGTGGTATTCAGATGAAATAAGAATGGTAACAGTTAAAAGGGATGAGGCTCACAGTAGAGCAATAAGCTCAGGTAAGGAACAGGACTGGGAATTTTTCAAGAATGAAAGAAATACAGTAGTTAAATTTATCAGGGCAAAAAAGAAGGAATATTATGAGCATATAATAGATAATAATAGGAGTGATTGTACAAAAATGTGGAAAACTTTGAAAAAATTAATTAAGGGTGAGCAAAGGGTTTCAGAGAATATCGATAATGTAGATTTTGAAATATTAGAAGACATAGAAGAATGCAATATAGCTGATAAATTTAATATATATTATGTAAAAGGTATTAGCAACATTGTGCAATCTATTAGTAATAAGGGAATAAAAGGTACAGGTAGGAGACCTATTTATGTAATTGAGAGTAAGGGAATTATGGAAAATTTTGAGCCAATTAGTGCAAGTGATCTGGAAGAAATTGTTAGGGAACTACCACGAAAGAACGGAACAGAGGAAGGGATAAATAGTGATATACTGAAAATGGTGCTACCTGTGATAAAAGATGAGTTTGTAGGGGTAATAAATGATTCGCTTAGGACAGGTAAATTTCCAGAAGGATGGAAAACATCCACGATAATACCGATACCATGATACCAAAGGTAAACAAACCAAAAAAGCGAGCGAGTATAGACCAATTAATATGTTACCGATATATGAAAAAGTATTAGAGTTAGTTGTAAAAAAACAGTTGGATAAATTTCTAGAAGACAATGAAATAATAACCGAACACCAATCGGGATTTAGAAAACAGCAGTCGTGTGAGACAGCAATTCAAAGTTTTATCGAGGAATGGAAGTTGATAATTGAGGAGAAAAAATGGTGGGGGTGTTATTCTTGGATCTCAGGAGAGCGTTTGAGACAATAGATAGGGTAAGATTAGTGGAAAAATTATATCAGTATGGAATAAGAGGAGTGGTACTGGAATGGATAATATCGTATTTAAGTAATAGAAAGCAGCAAGTAAGATTCAATGATATATGTTCTAAAATAATTGAGAGTATATGGCGTGCCACAGGGATCTGTATTAGGACCTCTATTGTTTATTTTGTATATAAATGATATAGTTAAAGTCTGTTCGGAGGGAAGTATATTTAGATTATTTGCAGATGACACGACCGCAAGTGTAACAAGAGAAAGTTGTGAGAAATTAGAAATAAAACTAAATATGGTGCTCGGTATACTTGAAGAATGGATGAATGTGAATATGTTAAAAATGAATGCAGATAAGACCAAATATATGATAGTTAGAAGTATAAGGAAGGAAATAAAAACAGACATAATAGTAAAAAGTTTAGATGGAACTATAATCGAGCGTGTCGAGATAACGAAACATCTGGGTGTGATGATCGATAGTAAACTCCGGGAGGATCACTGTGATTATATGTTAAAGAAAATAGGGAAAAAAGTGAGTTTTCTGAATAGAATAAGAAATAATATATCGGTGTACACTCGATGTACTGTGTATAAGTCTATCATAGCGCCTCACTTTGAATATTGCGCAACGATGTTAATAGGTATGGGTGAAACGCAACCGAATCGACTGCAAGTGGCACAAAACCGTGCCATGAGAGTCATACTGCAATGCTCGCGATATACAAAGGTAGAATTGATGCTGCAAACCCTTAAGTTTATGGAAATAGTAGGAGATATGAGTGGACGGCAAACAAGGCAAGCTGAGAATATTAGAATTCAATATCGCAGAACGAGAAGCGCACAGAAAAGTCTATTTTATGAAGGTTTGAATATGTATAACGCCCTACCGATAGAAATTAAGCAATGCGAAAGAATTGAACCTTTCAAACGTAGGTTAAGAGAATATATTGTACCTCATGTAGAGGAATTAATTTAAGAATATTTTATGTAAAAAATAGCCGAGAAGGCTAATAAAGCTCAATCTATCAATCTCTCTCTCTCTCCCCCTCCCCCTCTCTCTCTCTTTCTCTCTCTCCCTCCCTCCCTCCCTCCCTCCCTCCCTCCCTTTCCCTCTCCCTCTCCTTCTCTCTCTTCTTCTCCCTCTCCTTCTTCCTCTCTCTCTCTCTCTCTCTCTCTCTCTCTCTCTCTCTCTCTCTCTCTCTCTCTCTCTCTCTCTCTCTCTCTCTCTCTCTCTCTCTCTCTCTCTCTCTTTCTCTCTCTCAGTGCGTCCTCTCTCTAAAGTTAGATCACCTACCTCTCCCTCCGAAACGAGACCCATTGCCAACTTGTGCGAACTTTCTAAGCTGTTTTTATCAATTTGCACCATATTCTCGACGACCGTCAATCTGGTTATCGCAAGAGTTACTCTACCCAGTCTGCCCTTCTTAGACTATTTCACGATATTTTGAGTGGCGTTGACGTAGGTGAGGTATTGATCCTTGTCCTCTTTGACTTCAACAAGGCTTTTGACACTGTCTCTCATCCTTTGCTTCTGTCTAAACTGAGGAAACTTGGGTTTTCTGATCTTGCCCTCAAATTAATTTTTTCATACCTCACTGGTCGCTCTCAGGCGGTCGTTGATCTGGCTGGTGAATTCTCCGATTGGCTATCCATCACCTCTGGTGTGCCTCAGGGATCGGTATTAGGACCGCTCCTCTTTTTCCTCTTCATCAATGACATCGGTGCGTCTCTTAGATTTACCCAACGCTTGATTTTCGCTGACGACACTCAGATTTACCGTAGGTGTCTCTTTGGTCAGTTAAACGTTGCTTTGCAGTTGGTGGCCCATGATGTCGGAGTCATCTCCGAATATGCGACCACAAATGGATTGTCTCTCAACCTCAAGAAATCTAAAGTATTAATATTCGGTAGCAAGCGTTACGTGGACCAAATAGATCTTCACGATTTACCTCTCATCTCTGTTAGTTGTACCTCTATTCCGTTTGTCTCTCAGGCTCGAAATCTAGGTGTCATTATGAGCTCCGACCTATCTTGGAACAGCCACGTTGCTCATATATCTAAGCGAGTACACTTCACGTTGCACAAGCTTAAGTTCCATAAGAACTCCTTATCATTGCAATTGCGTGTAAAACTCGTGTCTGCATTGATTTGGCCTCTGCTTGACTATTGCTCTCTTGTTTACAACGATGTTACTGATGAGCTTAACATAAAACTGCAGAGACTTATCAACTGCACGATTCGGTTTATCTTTAATTTGCGTCGAGACGAACACATCACTCCTTACCGCCACCAATTACGTTGGCTGTCTGTTAGAAATCGACGTCTCTTTTTCCTTGGCATTGAAATGTTTAAGATATATCATGGTATGTCTCCTAGCTACCTCTCTGAGATCTTTGTCAGAGCTGATCTCTCGATTAGACGATCGTCTCGACTCGCACTGCCTAGTACTTTCCAAATTCCCATTCACAGAACCGAAACTTACCACCAGTCTTTTCACCTAGCTGGTATTTACTTATGGAATTCGCTTCCTTCCGAGGTTGTGTCGTCTTCGTCTCTAAATGAATTTAAGCAGAAGCTCAATGGCTATTTATTTGCACTTGAGCTCGGTTCTGGTTGAGGTTCTACCCTGGGGCCATCTAACATCTGCGTATGATGTGGCGTTAGTGCGTGACAAGTAAAAGTACACTTAGTCTGCCGAGTCACTGTACTTGAATCGTTGCTACGTATCAATGTTACTTTTCTGCGATTGTTGAGTGTGAGCATGACTGAATTCCGTTGATTTTTATTTCTTCTGCATATTTCAGTTATTAATACTGTCAACGAAATTTAGTTCTGAAGCATTTGTTGAAGTGAAAGTAATTAATAATTATTATTACTCTTTGCAATATAGTTATTATTATCTTATTGTTTCCGCTTTTGCTCACTGCTTTATTATAATTGTCTTATCTGTTCTGTAATTTTCTAGTTTTTACTTATTTGAATTTTTCTTTTTGTTTTTTGTTTTTTATTTTATTCTTGTTTACTTCATGTATATCTTTGTATTTTTCATCATTTGCCTAAAGTCTTGACTATGGCATAATAAACAAACTCAAACTTAAACTCAAACTCAAACTCTCTCTCTCTCTCTCTCTCTCTCTCTCTCAATATTTGCGGAAGTTAGAGCAACCACGGACATTTCTAAAAAAATTGAAAATTTTTTAAAAAGATTTTTAACAGAAATTGGTAACCCCTTTATTATTAACAATTTTTATTAATTCCATTATATTCTTCAGTCTATTCTACCCTTATTTCATATATAATTCGTTAAGATTTTATTGATTAGTTCTGTAGTTATAGAAATTTCTGTAAATTTGGTAATTTTATGCGATAAAAATTATGGACCTTTGATCGCGTATAAAATTGGCTTTAATCAACCAAATTTTAAAAAATTATATATGAAATAGGGGTAGAAAAAACCAACGAAGAGATTGGTTTTTTAGTTTTTTCTGCCAAAATGTTGTAAAACGTCGAAATATTGTTTTAGGCAATAAAATTATCCCTTAAAAAAGAACCCCTTTACCGATCATCGCCAAACTCAATACCAACTTTCCTTGAACGATACTCTATCGATTAAAAAAAAACAGCCCGATATCTCAATATTTGCGGAAGTTAGAGCAACAACAGACATTAAATCTGTACATACACACATACACACATACGGACATTTTTTTTAGGCGATATTTTGACGTTTTACAACGATCTGAAGGTATTGACAAAAAGAACTCAAAAACCAATCTCTTCGTTGGTTTCTTCTACCCCTATTTCATATATAATTCATTTAAATTTGATTGACTAGACCCAACTTTATGCGATTATCAAAGGTTCATATATGAAATTCACGAAAACAAAGCTTCCTCTATGAGGAAGCAAAAACAATAAAAAATGGGGTGACAATCGAGCCAACAGCCTCCTTGTGGCCACCCTGGAAACAGATGCTAATTTATCTGGCTAATGTTGGCCGTAAGCGCGCAGCGCTATAATGTTTTGAGCTTCCATTGCAAATATCTCAAATAATATGAGATATTTCGAAAAAATCATAAGAATATTTTTTGTAGATATTTGTCTGTTCTACAACTTTGATCTCTACAAAAATTTCAAAATTTATCGTATTTGTGGAGAAAAACGAATTTGTTTATAAATTGTTAATAAATAGGGATAGCGGAAAATGGCGGAGTTTGAATATGTTGTTCAGTATATTTTTTTAAACACAATGACGTAATAAAACCTTGTGTTGCAATTTTTTCTAGGTTTAATCGTATTTTGACTGGACTAAAGTCCCACTCTTCAAGCAAGACAAGTACGAATTGAAAAATAAGTATTTCGTTCAGAGGGGAAAACGATAGTGCCGGCGAAGTTTGTAATGTCCTACTTTTTGCAAGTACGTATAAATCTCCGTTAAATTCTTGATCAAACTTATTATTATTTACTTTTTAAACTCATGATAGAAATATTTTGTTAGCGAATAGGGCCGGTATTCATAGACGTTGCTCAAAATTAGTCGAGATTTTAAAATCAGGGCATGTATTCCGTACACGCTTACCGACACTTTCGGTATCGTTGCGCAGTTTTTTTGCCATTATAAAATACCTGCGCAACGATACCAAAAGTGTCGGTAAGTGTGTACGAAATACGTGCCCAGTCATGCGTAAATCGGAAAGTACCCTTCGTCTCGCGTATGGCAAAACATAGTAGGCGAGACAAAAACAAACTGATCATGAGATCTTGACTGATCTTGAGCAACGGCTATGAATACCGGCCTTAGAAGTGGAATGAAAATAAATTTATTTGCAATTTATTAAAATTGATAATTCATTAACGTGTTCCACATGTACTCCTTGCACTGGTATATTTTTTATTTTTAAATAAGAAATGAGTACACGATTGATTTTGTGAATATTGCTTTTTATATTGTTGTACTACTTACAGTACAATATTTTTCAGAGACCAAGAAAGAATTGAACGATAAAGTGCATAACAGCAGGAGGCCAAGAATCCCTGCGGAAAAGACTTCGCACTCAGTTACTGAGAATTCTACGGACGATGAGAATTCTACAGACCATGAGAATTCTACGGACAAACAATTTCAAATAGTTGTATCTGCATCATCGGAGGTTAACATTTAAAACATATTTTTTTATCATTACGTATTGTTACGCTCGTCGAACGCCAGCCACACTTTCACACTCGCACTCGCGCACGACGCGTACTCCGGCACTCGCACAAGGAAATCAGGCTCGTGGATTATAGAAAAAGGAACTTGTTTATTATAGCTCGTTAATACAAGAAGCTCGGGTAAATACGTCCGAACGTGACGGAAACCCAGAGCGAATCTGACAGTCAATTCTTGAAAAACAACCAGCCGTTGCTAAGGACGATTTGCAACTTCTGCTACGGGGCGACCCGCATGAGCGCACGGCACGGGCGTACAGCACGGGCGTAACAGTATTATTTATTTGTAATATATTCTTTATTTGCAATCTTTCAAAGTGAAGAACGTGCAGTAATAGTAGTTTAAAAATATTCAATAAAAATTTAAATTTTATGCTACTTTTGTATAGGAAGAGTATTTATTACACTTTACGATTTTATTTTAGTTGTTCTGTCCATAGACATAGAAGATAGACCCAGCATGCCCATTCATTTCCTTAAAAAAAGTTGTCACGAACATAACAGACAGAGCTTGCCTTTCTGTCTGTTATGTTCGTGACACGTTCGGAACACGTATGCTGGGTCTATCTTCTATGTCTGTGGTTCTGATATATTGGGAAAAGATATATCGTGTGAATCTTTAATGCTTGTACCAATCTTTTACCATGGGAGTCAAATTACTATAGTATATGTATACATATACTATAGATATAATCGGTAATTCGACTTCCATGGTAAAAGGTTGGTACAAGCATTAAAATTCACCCGATATATCTTTTGTAGGCATCAAATTCTGAAAAAATCCAGCTAAATCTCCAGAAAAGGCTTGAAAGAATAAAACAAGAAAGACTTCAGAAACGTTGTACTCAACAAATTCAAGTCATTTCAACGTTGATGAAGATAGCTGTCAGGTATTGTTGAATTTTAAACCAAATCTGATGTTATGAAATTCTAATGGACGAAAAGTGTAAATACGGTGAAAGAAACAAACTTTTTTTTCGCTAGTTTTAAAGTAAAAAAAATGTAACCAAATAACATTTCTGATAATGCTATTTTCCTTAATACTTCAAAAAACCGCTTAGAGTATAATTAAGAAATTGAATTCACCCTTTTTGTAATTAAAAATAAATATTCATTTTCAATTACGAAAAAAATAAACTCAATTTCTTAATTATACTCATCTGACAATCATCATACTCATCTCTTTGTGAGTGGTTTTTCGAAAAATCAAGGGAATAACATTATCAGAAATGTTATTAAAGTACTTCATTTTTAATTATGAAGAAGGTAAACTCAATTTTTTAATTATACTCTGAGCGGTTTTTCGAAGAATTAAGGGAATAGCGTTATTAGAAATGTTATTCGGTTAGAGTTTTTTACTTTAAAACTAGAAAAAAGAGTTTGCTTCATGATAAGAACAAGTTCTTAACTCCTACTTTAATTAGCAGAACATTTTTACTGAATTTTCTCATTTTTTTAATTATTTCCGTTTTTACTTCTTTTTTTGAAACAGCTAGACACGTCGCTTAAGAAAGCAAACATTTCAGCATCAGAGGAAGCTAGTCAGAAGTGTAGCCGCGTTAAGGGAAATTTTGCAAACCCGGAAACTGAAGGAATTGATATAGAGTCTCCATCTTCTCGGCTACAAATTGGGTAATTATACAGTAATACGGACCACCCTCCAATGATCTTTACCTTGACATTATGTTGTCAAGGTTACCCTCCTAAGTGACCTTCAGAAGTTTTTAGCCGGCGGTCGTTATTCGTTAAAAAGTTATTAACAAAAAAAGTTTGGAAAATTAAGCAGTTATTTTGAGTATTGGAAGGCATAAATGACTAATATATATATATATATATATATATATATTATATATATATATATATATATATATATGTCAAAATAGTTCACGCATATACTTTTCACGCAAATTATTCTTTCGGCGTATAGATTAGTGACAGAAGATAAAATAATGGAGCTAGAAGAGCCCCCTGTCAACAACTCCCAAACAAGTTTTCCAGTACTCAGCAAAAGAGACAGGAGAGCCAACGCCCGACGCGTCCTGAGGGACTCCCCAGGTGAAGACTTTGAGGACGAGAGGGAGAGGAGAGAGAAGATGGAGGCCGAAATAAATCGGCTGCGTATTCTCGACTAAATCACGGATGAGGGTATGCCGGAGGTGCACAGGCCCCAATTAGGTAAAAGAAAGCCTGTGCTCTTAGAAAAGGGCTGTTCCGCCCGGAGGTACAACTTCTAAGCTACCTCCCCTTAGGAAACAGCCCTCTGAGGAGAGAATAATAAACACCCTAACCAATAGGGGGAAGGGATGTTCAATAGATTGGCGGCCAGCCTAACGTCCATGGTGGCGAACAGTCTGGCTGGCCAAAAACAGACTGGAAAGAACGCGCAACCCATGGTAAAGGATAAACCAAGGGCAGTGGGCAAAGAGGAGATCAAAGGCGGCAAAGGGGGTCAGGACGCGAACAGTGTGGGCAAGGACAAACCCAAGCCCACATTCGCACAGGCCCTAAAAGCTGCCGCCAATAAGGTCAGGCCCGGGGTACAGGGGAACAAGCCCCCTCCCCCTGCGGCTGGCAAATTGGCGAGAGGCCGTCCTTCTACCCCAGCCGTCTCCGTGAAGCCCAAAAACGCCGACGGGGGTCAATGAACTACCGTGGCAAAGAAGGGCAAAGCAAAAACGGGGGGAAAGCAGCGGACTGCGGCCGGTGAGACCACTGGTGCGAATAGGGCCCCTGTAGCAAGGGGGAAACCCACCATTGCTGGGGCTACCCAGCCGGCCAAACCTGCCAAACCGGCTAAGGGCGTTGCCACGACCGGCAAAGCAAACGGGGCTGGAAAGAAGAAGCTGCCGCGCAGTGCGGCGGTTACTCTGACCAGCCTCGATGGGAATTATGCAAAGCTCTTGAGGGAGGCCCGCAGTAAAGTAAATCCCAGCGAATTGGGAATTACTGTGGGCCTCAAACCCAAAAGGGCCCAGACCGGGACCCTCATCATTGAGGTCCGCGGAAAAGAGAACACGGCCAAAGCCGATCTCCTGGCCGAACAACTGGCCAAGGTGTTCGAGGGTCGCCCCGATGTTAAGGTCTCACGACCAATGAAAACCGGAGAGCTTCGAGTCCTCGATCTTGAGAACTCGATAACGGAAGAGAAACTTGCAGCAGCCATCGCGGAAGTCGGTGGCTGCTCGCCATCACAAGTCCAAATAAGCCCCTTACGTAGCGGGCCAAACGGACTAAACACGGCCTGGACCAGATGCCCGCTCGCAGCAGTAAATGCTATAACTGGCAAAGGAAGAAAGCTGCGGGTGGGCTGGTTCACAGCCCGGGCCCGGGTGCAGGCGCTCGACGGTAAGCCCCTACAGTGCTTCCGCTGTCTGGAAGGGGGCCACGTCAGAGCGCAATGCACCAGCGCGGTAGACCGTAGCACCCGGTGTTACTGTATGTGCCGACTTAGGCAAACCGGCGGGGCATCGAGCGGGGGGCAAGGCATGCGCTTCCGCAAAAAAAGGGTCAGACCCAACAAAGCGACAGACGCTGCCAAATCCACCGCTCGATCGGCCAGGGGTACTGAGATGGAGATGGATAGGGAGGACAAAGCCCCCCGCCTCCTGCCGAGAATAACGGATGTGGAGACAGTCTTCATCCCAGTCCCCAAGAGGCAACCAACCAAGAGAAGCCGAGGACGCAGAGGATGCGGAGAACAGGCCTAAAGCCCGTAGAAGGGGAAAGGAGAGGAGACAAACAACGGCGCAGACGACCTCACTGCCAGACCTCTCTACAGAGATACTGCCAATCGAGGCCTCGACTGACCCACAGCCGGCTTATCTGATGCCGGGGGACCTGCCGGAGGCAGTACAGAGAGGGGAGGAAGAGCCGATGGACGCTGATGAGCCCTGCCCGATGATGGGCAAAGCGAGGTAAAATAGGTAAAGGCCTCTGAGTAAGATGAAGAGCTATAATGCTTCCACCGAAATTTCTCCGGGCCACTGACGGTAAAAGCAGGATCCTAGAGAATTGGGAGGCGCGCGAACGCCTCCGTTAACTCGGCCGTGGAGACAGAGTCGTCCAGGCCCTTGACGCGGATTTCCGCAGTCTTAACGGGCCTGGCGACTCTGACTCTCACCCTTCTAGCGACCGCCTCTGCCACGCGCTGGCAGAGTAGGTCCGCCTTGGAACCGCTGTCTGGTCCTGGGACCTCCAGGGTGAGAGCTCCGGTGATCGCGCGTTTTATCCGGAGCCCATCTACCACTAGGTCCTGAAGGCTAACCCTCCCCCGGATCTCCGCCATCACTTCACCATACTGCTCCTCGGGGCAGGTAATAGTGACGGCGGCCGCCTTCGGGGGCTGCCGCCTCGTCTTCTTGGCTGACGCAGTTTGACCTAAAGGTCTTGCCGCGCCAGTCTTACCGGTTTCTTCGAGGCGTGAAGAAGAGGGGGCGGGAACGGGGCCTTCCCCCTCCTCCTCTTCCGTCTCTCTACTACCTTCGCCCGAGTTCTCTCGGGCTCAGGCTGGGAGGCTCGTCGGGGTACATTCGACGTAACGGCCTCCTCTTGCCGCGTCCCCGAGGCTCCGGGGCGGTCTTGTCTCCCCCTCTGGCAGTCTGGGTAGTCGGGCGAAGAACAGTCGCGAGCGCGGCTTTCCCCCCACCTTTCCCCTTCTTTCTCTTGCCCCCAGGTATAGCGGGAGGGGTCGGCTTTGCCGCCTGGCCCAAAGGCCTCGGCTTCACCACCGCTCCCCCGTTCGCCACCTGCTCCCCAGTAGGGCCTGGCCACCACCTGGGGTAGGCTCGCTTCGAGCCTTGCCGCCAGGCTTCCAAACAGCCAGACGTCCAGGCAGACGGATCGGCCCAGTTTGGCCCCTCCGCTATACGGGTCATCTCTCCGAGTCCGGGGGGAGCCGCGGCCGGACTCGTCTGCATCTGCAGGCCTGTTATAAACCTCGGGCCCGAATTAGTTTGCCCGGGGCTCAGTGTTTTTACCCTTTCCCTCCCTGGAAGCGGCCTTCAGGTCGTCGTCTGAGAACGTCCCAACGGCGACCTCCTTCCGAGGGGACGCCTGGCCCCGCCTCACCTCTTCCAGCTGCTTCTTGAGAGAAGAAATCTTGCCCTTCAAAATCTCCAACTCGGCTTCTCTACCGTCCGGGGAGCTTCCCTGGGCTCAGTTCGCCAGCTCACACGCAGCCGCCTCGATGGTAGAAGCGGCTACGTTGAGGGCCTTCTTCACGGTCCCACTGAGGCGTGCGGTCGTCCTGTTGATCTTGTCTATGGTGCTCACAGATTCGAGCACCCTCAGAGCAAGGTCCGACGTGGAGACGCTCCTCACCTCCGCCCGGGCCTTATTGCGGAGCTTTTTCCGTTTCTTGGAAAGGGCCGTCTCCACATTGGGGTCTGTCGTCCTTTCCTCCTGCCTACGCTCCTCCTCCTCACGGTACTGCTCATCTGAAAGTCACGTGGACTCGTTCCCGGTTTTGTATACCGATACCGGCGCAGACACTACTGCCGGCATCGCTAATGCCGCCGCCGTTGCCACCGATACCGCCGCCTTTATCGATGCTGCTGAGGTGGTCCTGGACAGGCCGCCAGCCGACGCCGATGTCACCGACGACATCAAGACCGCCGAGGCTGACCTGGTTAGTGCCTTCCGCTTACCCAATTCCGGTGTTCCAGCCGGCGCCATCAGGGTTGCGAATGCTACGGAGGTGCTCTCCTTTATTCCGGAAGCTACCGCCGTCGCTTTCTCTTTCGCCGACCCTGGTTTCCATCTTCGCCACATTTTGCCGATGGCGCTATCGCTCTCGACAGCGATGTTCTCTTTCACACTCGGGGTGGAAACCCCAGTGAGATTAGCATTTTTGTTTAAAATCTCTTTGTTTGTACTCGTCATTTTGTTTCATAATAAACATACTCCTCCCTCCGTGTCTGTGTGTATGTTAGTGTGCGTATACGTGTGAATGTGAGTGTGGAAGTGGATAAGTATACGTGTGTGTGTGTGTATGTGTGAGCAATCAATGCTCACTTATCCTTTATCCTCCAGGCGATGCAGATCTAGCGAGTCCTTGTACTCGGAGTCCGAGGGCATCGGCCACAGAGCGGCAGTGGCCTCGGGAGTGCCCCCCACGTGTACGGTCCTATCCGGTCACCAACCGGCAGCACACGCGCCGTGGGATTTTCGCAACATGATGGGGCAGCCCTCGCATGTTGGTTAAGCGGCGACAAGTCCCTGTACTATGTTGCAGCCATAGAATGCCATAACCATGTTTATTTCCTATACCCTCTGCTGCACCCACGACCGACGCCAGAACCCCGAAGGAACCTACCAGACCCACAACACCCGGAGGCCTCCAGGTGGGCAACGACGTCCGCAGACCCAGATCTGGGAATACGTCCCGGCGGCCCCGCGGACGACGAAACCCCTATCCGGGCGACTTAGACCTGGAAATACGTTCTGGCGGCCCGCCCGGCTCTCCCCCTCTACTCCGGGCCAGCATGCTGGTCACAGACTCCTACCTTCCACGGACCATGCTTCTTTCCCCCTTTTTATTTGGTTTTTTACTTTTTCTTGCATGGCCGCAGAAGGGAAGGAACCCCGCCATCCCCCATCCTGCCGGAGCACCGGCGTGCAATGGATTATCGATGCCATCCCCCATCCCGCCGGAGCACCGGCGTGCAATGGATAGGTGATGGGAACGGGGCCCCCCTCCTCCCCTCCCGTGTTTTTCATTTGGGGTTGTCTTCCTTAAGCTGGCGGAGAGGATATCTTCTCCTAGCGGTTTTAGCCGACCGGGCGTTTGCACTCAGGGTCGCCATCCCCTACCGACGCATTAAGAGCCAACGAGAGAGACACATAGTGCCTCACCCTGGCGGGAGCGCCGGATCCCATGGAACAGGACGCTCGTTTGGTGTGCTCTTGGACCCTGCTCATCTCTACCAAATTCTCCCAGTGTCTGAGAACGCTAGTACTACCCCAATAGATCACGGAGACAGGGAGCCCTCTCACTGCAACAAGGTGGCACACCCCGAGAGGAGGGATTGTGGTACCTGTCGCCGCGGTAGAAAAATAATCACCCCTGCCCCGTACGCCATCATCGACGCGCGCGGCGGGGGCCCGGGGATTTGGTAGGGAGGTCGGGGTATTTGCCCGCTCTCGCCGGTTCCCGGGGAGTAGAGACCCCTAGTTGGGGTCGGATGGGAGCCCCCTTGGATGCAATAATAATCAGTTCCCGGGGGATTCCGCGAGACGCCCACAGTAGGCCACACGTAGGGTTTTTAGCCGGTAAGAGTCCGGCATAACCGTTCGCCTTGCCGTCCGCCCTTTTGCGTGGGCGGCGGTACTCATGAGTTTTTCCTACGTTAAAAAAAAATTGCGATTTGGAATTAAAATTTGTGTGCAAGATCCAACAGCATCCACATCAAGAACTCCGCTCTAACTCATCCGAGCCCAGGCACACAAGGCACGAGTGCCTAAGAAGTCATCAAGTATGGACCCGAAAGTTCCACCTTTTCGAACCCGGAATCTCCGCACGATCCTCAAGCGAAAGAAGAATCGTCGGAACCAGCAGGCGCGAAGAGAACTAATATCAGAATAAACAAATATTAGAGTTCTTCCGACACAAACGAAAGAGCGCCGGTTTTTCGCGACTCGGAACCCCGTCCCCTCCACCAGCTCTGCCGGAGGAAGCACCATCGCCACCGCGCCAATCACCCCCTAATTCGCTTTCTCGCCCCCTTAGTTATCGCGTGCTCCCCGACACCCCCGATTCTTCCCTCCTGCTCGAACCTTCGTATTCCCCGGTTCGCCTCGGGGAACTTCCCGATTCTCCCTCCCCCGCACCTTCCTTCCACCTAAGTCCCGAATACGAGCGATCGTATTCTCCGGTTGCTCGCGAGGACTTTTTTTCTCCCGCGGTCTCGGATACCTTGACCGTGGAATTTCTTTCTTGACTTGGAGTCTCCGAGAGCTCCGTTCCCCTCATATTCCTCGGTTTCTGAGGAGCCCACTCGGGAGCTCCAGTACCACCATTTTTTTTTTAACCTTTCAGTTTATTTCCGCCAATACATCAATCCTCTTCCTCCTGATTCTCTTACACTCTGTTCTTACGAGTTCGATCAGGTCGGACTCCGTTTCCTTATAGAAACAGCCGATCCCCACAAAACAGTCATATGTATACATATATATATATATATATATATATATATATATATATCCCCGTTTATTTCCCGCGACATGAGTTCCGGTACCTGTTTCCTATAAACCTTTTTCACCGTTCCACACTTACCCTCGAGGAAATAATCGATCCCGAGGTGATCACCTTAGACTAACAATTATAGAATAAAGTTTATTTATTTTAATTTTTAACTTTAACTTACACATATTCACCGTACACATATTTAGCTAAATTTATGTAACCTCATTTCTAAAATTAATTGTAATAATAGCGGGCAGGATGTGCATTAAATAGATTTTCCCTTCAAAAATCCTGCCCGATTACCCCCGCACTAATGTAACACCCGCGGCAACCACACACACACACACAAATCACATACACTCCGCTTGCGTTTATCTCAATGCCTGATTCTCTTACTCAATGTAACAAATATTATTTATTTATAATAAATGTTTAATTTGTTTGCAAGATTAAATTTAATGTTTCTTTGTTTTAAATAAGACCTCGTTCTCAAACCTTCTACTTCTCGAAATTGCACGAGGTCCGATCCTAAGTTAAAGAGATTAAATTCCCTGACTTAAAAGAGGACCGACGATCGCACCGCTCACGGAAGGAGTCCTAGCGTCCCTACGGACGTTGACTCTTTCTGAGCCATTGAAAGTGCATTCGGCTCGGAGTGTGTACCTGCGAGCAATATTCTTAAGCGTCTGGTTGCGCCTTTCCTTACCCTTACCCCTCTGGTTAGCCTCTTTTTTGCTTCCCAGGTTTTCTTATTTTAATCCTGGGGTTGGACGTAACAAACCTTAAGGTATTTTTTTCATGAACCCAAAGTCTTAAGAATCTGATTTTTTGGTACGAGAAAGTTAAAATGCATATATTTACGCCAGAAAAAAATTAAACCGCATTACCAAACATATAAAGAAAAATTATGACTTTGAAAATTCGATATTTTATATGTGACGTTATTGAAAAAGTCTATTTTTCACATTTCTTAAGATATTAAATATTAACTGCGCTACATATTCGCTAAACGCTATACTTTCGGTAGTGCCGATAAAAATACAGAGTCACCGAATATTTCAACAAAATATTTATGTTAAAAGTTGACTTGAAATGTGGTTTATAGATGAATATTTTTAATGGCGACTTTCAAGGAATTATTTGGCAACGCTGCAAGCTGTGCGCTCGTGTCACACTTCAGTTCATCACGTACGGTTTATTATCAACTTTTATTTTCACAAATTGTCCCTTATTTTTGCCCACATTACTCCTCACTTTATGTTTTTTATATCACTCATTATTATTATAAAATCTCTCTTTGATAAAAAGAAAATGTCACTATATTCTTTGATTAATGAAATTGACACTTACATTGACACTTTTGTTATCAACTTCACATTTTACAATTGGTGCCCTGAAAAGCGCAGCGTTGCCATATTGTTCTGACAGTAAAATTTGCCGAAAAATGAAAAATTTCTAAATACACAATATTTTCACTTTTTTCTTATAATTAAACATAATAATCAATTATAACTTGATTTTATATAAGTTTAATGCAATATACAAGAGTTTGCTGAGGCCTTGCTTAAGCGCCTACAAAATACGCTCCTTCGTGAAAGGAATACCTTAACCGAATAATTATCTTTTTTCAAAGAAATATCAGAGTTTTCGACTTCTTGTATAACTTTAACTAATCAATCTTTTACAGACTGTGCAAAATCTATTAGTATATCGTCTAACATTGCATTAAATTGATCGGACGAATCTCCAATAATATTTGCCAAAGTTACCTCAGAAAATAATCTATTTAAGTAAATACTACATTTAAGTTAAAGGCCATATTAGATTTTTCAGCTATTATACAATTTCATGTGTTGAGTGATAAACTGTCTTCAGCGGACATTATCATTAGTCGTGATTTCATTGAAAATTAAATGTTACAGTGTAGTAATCAATCCGTCTTCCAAAGATATAGATGATAGACTCAATTTTCTATCATCTATATCTTTGGAAGACGGATTGATTACTACACTGTAACATTTGATTTTCAATGAAATCACGACTAACGATAATGTCCGCTGAAGACAGTTTATCACTCAACACATGAAATTGTATAGTAGCTGAAAAATCTGATATGGCCTTTAACTTAAATGTAGTATTAATAATCTTAGAGACTCTAATAAGAACGTTATTTATCGCTTTATACGCACAATTAGGAACTTTAACCGATTTCGCATTCGCGAGGAATTTTTCATAAACCGCTGGATTGACAAAAAAAATAGGACTACCCGTGTTCAATAGCGTGACGAAGTTACAAATAGAACCATTTAATTCCGTTACCTCGATCAACGGCAATTTGTTACAATTTTCTTACACGGCTCGTCTTCTACCAACGCAACGCAATCCGCTGAAGACTCCTCCTCTTGGGGTAATTCCATCACATTTGAACATTCGTCCCTCGTGTGGCCTTTCGCTCAGCAATACACACAAAAAGCGCTCTTCGATATTTTCACGTGAAGATCAGTCTTTGCAGAAGTACTCTCCTCCTGTCTAGATTTTTCAAACTTTGGCTTTACTACTAAAAGAGAATCAGTATATTTTTACTGGGAAACAGTAAATAATCATTAATTGAAGCAGCAGTTATAAGTATACCACTGAGAATCAGTGACATTTCACTGAAAGAATTAGTTATTAATATTGACTGTTTCAATTAGTAATATTGGACTACTAGAAACAGTGGAGCAGCAAAATTAGTAATGTGAACTGATTAAATCAGTAATATTGATTATTTTAATCAGTAATATTATACTACAAAAACAGTGACTTTGAGCAGCAAAATCAGTAATGTGAGCTGATTAAATCAGTAATATTGACTGTATTACTCTCATTGTCAGTAATATTGGACTACTGGAAACAGTGACTTTGAACAGCAAAATCAGTAATGCAAGCTGATTAAATCAGTAAATGTCCCAGCAAACAGTAACAAAGAGTAATAACCTTAATACATGTTATAATTTTCTATTCAACAATGTAATTGTTACGTACAATATATGTTTTGTAGTTTACAATTATATTAAACAGAATAGTAAATTTCTTTCGCCAGTATAATAACACTCAAGTAATTTCTTTTGAATCGACCGTGACTGGCAATAAATAACGTCTCTTCGATATGAACGTTGAAAAACTGTGAGCCAACTTGGTTTGTCAGATTCACACAGCACTTTTTTCGGATCAATCATCGAAGCATTATTAATTTCGACCATGGGTTTTGGTCAGTTGATGTAATTTCTAAATTAAATTTAAAATTTTTTGCGAAAAATATTACCCCAGCCAGGGTTTGAACCTGGAACCTCCCGTATACCGTGCGGGTGTCGTGCCAATTCGACCACTGAGGCTGTGGTAATATTTATCGCAATAACAACTATATATAAGATGGAGCACCGATTCTTCAGTCGACGGTGTATAATAAACAGAATAGTAAATTTCTTTCGCCAGTATAATAACACTCAAGTAATTTTTTTTGAATCGACCGTGACTGGCAATAAATAACGTCTCTTCGATATGAACGTTGAAAAACTGTGAGCCAACTTGGTTTGTCAGATTCACACAGCACTTTTTTCGGATCAATCATCGAGGCATTATTAATTTCGACCATGGGTTTTGGTCAGTTGATGTAATTTCTAAATTAAATTTAAAATTTTTTGCGAAAAATATTACCCCAGCCACGGCCGATAGGCCGTGCTTTCGCAGTCTCTATGCGTACTGAACATCGAGATCAAGCCAGCTTTTGCCCTTTTGCTCTACGCGAGGTTTCTGTCCTCGCTGAGCTGGCCTTAGGACCAGTCAATTAGACTGAGTCACAGTTTTTCAACGTTCATATCGAAGAGACGTTATTTATTGCCAGTCACGGTCGATTTAAAAGAAATTACTTAAGTGTTATTATACTGGCGAAAGAAATTTACTATTCTGTTTATTATACACCGTCGACTGAAGAATCGGTGCTCCATCTTATATATAGTTGTTATTGCGATAAATATTACCACAGCCTCAGTGGTCGAATTGGCACGACACCCGCACGGTATACGGGAGGTTCCAGGTTCAAACCCTGGCTGGGGTAATATTTTTCGCAAAAAATTTTAAATTTAATTTAGAAATTACATCAACTGACCAAAACCCATGGTCGAAATTAATAATGCCTCGATGATTGATCCGAAAAAAGTGCTGTGTGAATCTGACAAACCAAGTTGGCTCACAGTTTTTCAACGTTCATATCGAAGAGACGTTATTTATTGCCAGTCACGGTCGATTCAAAAGAAATTACTTAAGTACAATTATATTGTTGAATAGGAAATTATAATATTGAGTTTATATTACTGTTAGTTGGAGTTTTCTAGATGTTATATTGTACAAGGAAAAGGAAAGAGTGTGTATATGTGAGTGGTAGGTTGATATTAATACGTAGGTTGATATTAAAACAATAAAATTTGTATATTTATTGATTTAATATAATTTATATATTAATATAAGTTATACATATTATAAAATAGTTCTAAAAGTAATGAAATTAATAACATGTTTATAGTTTAAAATAAATTATGAGAATTAAAAACAAAAATGTTTACAGAATAAAGTCAATTAAAAATAAACATAAGAATGATCAGAGGGTGGGTTTGGGGGTGGGCGCGTTTTACAATCCCCCAAGAGCGAAATACAGCGAGGAAACAAAAAATCTTATTAAGCATAAATAAACAATAATAACCAATATTCGACGCGTGTTAAATATATTGAGCTTTGCGCAAGGAGACAAATCGTGCCAAGAAATTATCAAAAGCTCCTTTATATAATCTTTCAAATTTTTCATCAATCTGTAAAAATATAAAAATCAAATACATTTAGTTAGTAATAGGAACGTCTCATTTGGCCATATTGTAATTGATCAAAACCACTCAGAGCGATTGATGCTTAAAGTTATTCAACTGAATCAACTAATCAGAAAATTTTATGTTAACTTGATCCATTGACAACATGAACAATTGGGTGCCATTCGTTATGCATAATAAATGTTAAATACAAAGAAAACAATTGTAAAAAATTAAAATATCTTTTCCAATATACAAGTAAGCTGTAAAAACAAGGAATTATATTATTTACCATTTCCCCGGAGTAATCGCCTAATCGAGGAAACTCATCAAATATTTCATCTATTGAGACAGCATTTTCCATAATCCATTTTCTTCGGTTATTCATTGTAATACTCATGCATTGTGATATATAGAGGACTTATTAGCATCTGACGGCATTTTCATCCATGAAATTTAATGAAAATGTTATAACAGAATTATTGTCTTTCGTGCTATGTAGCTTTATTATATTTCTTAATAACAGATTAATAATTATTATAATACATAAAAAATTACATATGGTTTGGTAAAGAAGACTTTTAGTTTTTTAATTGTTACTAATACATACCTTCTTTTTATACAAGTCTTCAAGGAGTAATTCTTTATTTAAATTTTCTTTGGAGGCTTTACTTAAAAAATTCATGTTTTGTTTTCTTATTGCTGCCTGACTATATTTTTTCTTGCTAAGTGAAAGTTGTTTTCTTATCGTCCAAAGACGATATTTAATGAAGCCTCTCTTTGTAACTGGATCATAATAAAGTTCCTTAAAATTGTACAAAAACTATGATTAATAAATTTATTTTAATTAAATATTAGAAAATATATTATTTGGTAATTTTTTACATGTCCTTTCGTTGCTTCATGGTCACGTAATTTTGGAAATTTTTTTACAATGCTTTCAGCGAGAGCTATTTTAGCTTCTTCAGGTGGATAACTAAACAAAAAAAATATTATAAAACAATAACATAAAAATGCAAGTTTAAATACAAACAAATTCCTCAGAAACACAACCAATTTACTAATTATTTCCATGTACTTTTACCAGTTCGGTTGTTACAACCCTCACGAGGCTTCGTCTATCATCTTCTGTGAATATGCCATCTGTGCAGACTTTTAAAATATTAGCACCTTGAAGATGCCTCAAAAGAGTCTCATAAACCGTTTTGAAACGCTGAATTAGAACATATAATTTACATTTTTATTGTATTAGTATATTCTGTATTCCCCAATTTTCTTGTTACAAAAAACATAAGCAAAAAACATAATTTTTACCGAAAAACATTTCTTGGAGATTTCAGATTCCTGGTTATTGCTAGGATTAGTTGATATAGATGTAATAGCATTACTACTGAGATAGATGGACTTTCAAGTTCTATTTTCACGAAATTTCCTACACTGAGAAAAAGGTTTTTTTGGACCAAATAAAGCTTGTTAACAGATAATAAATGGCATGGTTGGATACGACAAATCGAATATTTTGTTGAATCAATGCAATCGTTGGTTTGTGATAATAGTGAATATTTTGTTGCCCCAAATTAATGTACAACTTTAACAGTTAATAAATCTGATTTTGGCACGAACGAATATCTTATTGCATCAATTGAATATTTCTTAATAGTTAAGGAATATAATTTTGGCACAAAAGTATATTTTGTTACATTAACGGAAGATTTATTATTAGGTAAGGAATTCGAATTTGGCACAAAATAATATCTTTTTGTATCAATTATTAAATATTTTTTAATAGTAAATAATTTTATTTTGCTGGAAATCCGCGTCGACGTTTGTAATTATATATATATATATATTTCATATATATATATATATATATATATGATATTCATATAATATAATATAATATTGTTGCGTTCGCCGCGTCGCTCGATCACTCACTCACGGTTCACTCACTCGCACTCCCGACGCTCGCGGAAATAAGGAAACACTGCGTTTAAAAAAGGTGAACAAACTCTATGTTTATTAAAAGGTTCGCGTTACAGAGGAGCGTGGACCACGTCCAGCAGCCCAGAACAGAATCCCTCAGCTGTTACATTAAATCGATAAATCAATATCATTAACAAGCTCGTTGCTAAGGGCAGGCGTTTCGCATCTTCACGAAAAGACACTCGTCGCACGCTTTAGCTCGGACCCGGAAAGCACACCGGGCGGCACGCACGCAACACTGCCCCCCCCTTCTTCAGATTGTTGTCCCGACAATCAGGGAGGCAGCTTGCTGCAACTAGGAAGCCGCTGACTGGACGGTTTTCTGCTCTCCTCGTGCTGCTGCACCGAGTTACCGAGCTCCGTCTATTCCAACTTCCACACAGGTCCTCTTCAAGCTTCTTCTCCTTTGGAGCTGGCCAGGCTCCAGGACGAAGACTCTGCTTGACCCCTGCCTTCTGCCGCCGGTGCTCCTCTTCCGTCTTGAGCCTTGCGCGCTTGGGTCTTCTTTCTTCGGGATCAGAGGGGGAAATCTTCCGTGGACCCATCGCTCCAAGAGCTCTCTGTCCCCTGCCTCGGCATTCGCCCTCAGTCTCACGGGAAAACCACGGTCAAAAACCGTGAGAGAGGCAGTCCAGAAAGGTTCCCCCAAGAGAAAACTGTTCCTCCGTCGCCTCTTCCGTATAATGTTACTTCCTGCAACAGAACATTTTAAAAAACGCAGCAAAATCGAACAAAAACTAATAAGTAATTTCCTAAAAATAATTTCCGTACGGGCTCAGACTCATGTCGGTTCGAATTACATTTTCCTAATACGAAATCGGAAAATTATTCCCTTTCCTGAAAAGGAGCCAAACGATCTGCATGAACAATTTTATTTTTACGACGAGGAGACTCCTGGATACAATACACAACATCACTAAGTCTTTTTATTATCTCCCATGGTCCTACCCACGGACTTTGCAATTTCGGGGCCTTCCCCGCAATTCGTTGAGGATTATAGAACCAAACTTTTTGTCCTGGTTCGAAAAGTACTCGTCTAGAACGTCGATCATACTAAGATTTAACGTTTTTGGATCTGATCTGTAGATGATGTCTAGCAAACTGATATATGAGATCCAATCTGTTCCTTAGATTGGATATATACTCTACCTCTCCATCTTCCTCCCTTGCTAGCGAAGGTGGATTTCCTCTAAGAAGATCCGAAGGTAAACGTAAATCCTGTCCTAGATACATCTCCGCCGGAGTTACTCCAGTGGTTTCGTGTTTAGAAGAACGAAAAGCTAGTAAATACAAAGGAATCCATCGATCCCAATCCTTTTGATTTCCACAAATGAACTTCGCCAAATAATCTAAAATAGTACGATGCTGACGCTCGACCTGCCCATCTGACTGTGGATGAAGAGGAGTCGTACGAGTTTTTCTAATCCCCATCAGGGAGGTCATTTCCTGGAAAAGCCGGGACTCAAAATTTCTCCCTTAGTCCGTATGTAACTCTAAAGGGACTCCATGCCGAGAAAATACTTGATCTACTAGAGATCTTGCTACTGTACTGGCTCTTTTATTTTTAAGAGGCATAGCTTCTGGCCATCTAGTAAAGCTGTCGACTACCACTAACAGATATCTATTTCCGTCCAAAGAAGTAGGCAAGGGACCTAAAATATCCACTTGTATCCTTTCGAAAGGAGCTCCTACATTGTAGATTTGTAAGGAAGATTTTCCTTTACCAATGGGACCTTTTCTAGCGACGCAAATCTTGCAGGTGGCACACCATCTTTCCACATCCTTCTTACAAGTGGCCCAATAAAAACGTTTTCGAATCTTCTGTAACGTTTTATTAATTCCAAAATGTCCCCCAGAAGGAGAATTATGGGCCTCGTTCAGAATTTTTTGAATCTTTTGTTGAGGTACGACAATCTGAAGAATGTTCTTTCGTAAATTTGGGAAGAGCCATTTCTTATACAGGACGCCATCGACAATTGACAACATCTCCCAATGAGTCCAATAGATCTTTAAAGAGGGCTCTCCAGGAGAAACCTCCTGCCAATCAGGGCGTCTTCCCGCCTTTTTAACTTCAATTATCTTTAATAAGACCGGATCTTGAAGTTGAGCGGAACGCCACTCCTGAAAATTCTCTTCAGCGAGAACAATTCGTCCACAAGTTTTCTCTTTCGATTCCTCGTTGAGCTCTACTTTTGCACAGTAACGACAAGACGTCTCCAAACACGGACGTCTAGACAATCCATCCGCATTACCATGAGCTTTCCCGCTCCGATAACAGACATCAAAATCGTACTGCTGCAGACGCTCCAACCATCTGGCCAATTGCCCTTCCAGATTTCGGAAAGACATTAACCATCGCAAAGAAACGTGATCCGTTCTCACTAGAAACTTCCTTCCATATAAATAGTGATGAAACGATTTTACTGAGTCTATCACTGCCAATAACTCACGTCGGGTGACGCAATAATTTCGCTCGGGCTTACTCAACACTCGGCTAAAATAAGCGATCACTTTTTCTTCCTTTCCCTGTAACTGTGAAAGCACTGCTCCGATACCATGATTTGAGGCATCGGTATCCAAAATAAATTGTCCTTCTCCTGAAGGAAAAGCTAAAATAAGAGGAGAAGTCAAAACACATTTTAAATTCTCAAATGCCTCTTGGCACTCAGAAGATCAGACAAATTTATTATTTTCCTCCGTCAATTTGTACAAAGGTTTAGCCAAAATAGAAAAACCTTTGACAAATCTTCTATAATACGAGCAAAAACCAAGAAAACTTCGAACATGTTTTCGTGTTTTCGGAAGCGGCCATTGTTTAACAGAAGAAATCTTATCTGGGTCTGTTGCAACACCCTTTGCAGAAATAATATGACCAAGGTACTTTACTTCCCTTTTAAGAAAAACACATTTTTTAGGATTGACTTTCAAATTGGCATTTTGTAAGCGAAGAAAAACTTCCTTTAAATTACGCATCATTTCTTTGAAATTCCTTCCAAAAACAATGACATCATCTAAATAAACAAAACAAATCTTAGAAATTAATCCTTTCAACACTTTCTCCATAAGTCGTTCAAAAGTAGCAGGGGCGTTGCAAAGACCGAAAGGCATAACCGTGAATTGCCACAAACCGTTCCCGCAAGAAAAAGCGGTCTTTTCACGATCCTTAGGGTCTAACCTTACCTGCCAATATCCACTCTTTAAATCAAGAGTACAAAACCACGAATTCTCCGCTAAACAATCCAGAATATTATCAATCCTTGGAAGAGGGAAGGAATCTTTCTTTGTTACGGCATTTACTCTTCGATAATCCACACAGAACCGTATAGAGCCATCCTTCTTTTTAACTAGCACAACTGGAGAAACCCAAGGGCTGTTTGATTCCTCAATTACTTTTTAGGCTTTCATCTCTTCCAAAATTTTATTTACCTCCGTTTGTAAATGAAGAGGAATTCGGCGAGGTACCTGCTTAATAGGGCGAGAATCACACAATTCTATGGTATGACATAACACATCGCAATTCCCGGCAATAATATTTTCGGAAAAGACATGCAAAAATTTTTTTAAGAAGTCAGCAAAGATAAGTTTCTGTAAAGGATCTAAATGTGAGGATCCTTGTTCAAATATTGGAAGAAGAGCAGGACAGTCCTCAATTCGAAAACAAATCAGTCCGTGCTCAATCTCCACACTCTTCGTCAAACCGAGAGTGTTCTCTAAAAATTTGTCTAAAACTTCCGCTTTCTCAAGAAAATCTGTCCCGAGAATAATTTCGTCACTAATGTCTGCCACATAAAAGGGCATCTCGAAACTAAATCTGCCCAAAGAAATCGTGGCTAAAACGCGAGAAGTTACCGGCACTCTCTCACCGGTAGGATATCTAAGATTGCAAAAATCAAGAGATTTCTGCTTCAAGTTAACCGCCAATCTCGTATTTAAAACCGATACATCTGAGCCCGTATCTATTCTAAAAATACAAGATTTATTGTCTAATGATCCGTTAACACAACAACGTTTGCGCGGATCCGCGCCCACGCCTCCGAGACGGCGCATAACATTAGCTCTGCCGCGCGCGTAAATCGGAGCTCGGACTTCGCCTGTCGAGCCAGCCCCGATTAACCCGACAGAAGCTAGTTTTCCTGCTTCTGCGCGGGGCACTCCGAGCGGAAGTGACCGGTAGCCCCACATCCCCAACATTCCTTTGTTTTCCGACGCTCATTTCCTTTTTGCCCCTTTAAAAATTTCTTTGTTTCCGGAACTTCTTTCTGACCGGAATGAGAATCTCCCGGCGTGGCGTCTTTTTTTCCCGAAAAACAATTTTGGTTAATAAATTTAAGCGTCTTCGAACGCTCGATCGCTATTCGGAGCGACGTAACTTCCTCGACTTGAAGGGTACGCTTCACAAAACCGTCGGTCAACGCGGCGACAAATTGTGAACTCGCAATTTTATCGCGAACTTCGTGAGAGCATTCTGGATACGCTTTCTGCGAAAGCCTCTCCAGATCCGCGCCCAACGCTGCGAAATCCTCGCCCGGGCGCTGTTTCCGATTTGTGAACTGCAGATAATAGTTCTGAGCGAGTTCACTTTCACCGAAATGCAGCTCTAGTTTTGCCTTTAACTCTGCGTAAGAGAGCGATTCGATCCCGTCGGCGAATGAATCGAGTAATGAGCGCGCTTTTCCCCGCAAGCTTGACGCCAATACGACCGCTTTTTCAGCCTCAGTCCACTTATTCGCAACGGCAATTAACGAGAATTGAGAAAGAAACTCGCGTAACGGCGCCGTCCCGTCGTACGTATCGGGCTTTAATTTTATCCCGCGGGAAATTCCGTCTCCGGACGCGTCTACATTCGTGCCCGTCACTCGCGCCGCGCTCGCGTTTTCGCCCGAAGGAAAATTATTGGAAGGACTTAGCTGTGCAATCCTCTCCTCAATTTGACGAAGCTGGTCATCGCGCTGCTGGATTATTGTCGCGAACTCGGCTTCCATCTGCACGCGCTCTGTGCGCATTTCGCGGATCTCCCGCATCACCGCCTGCAGTGTCACCACTTCCGCCGTCATCTCCGCAGCGTCCGACTGTGGAGTCGCTTCTCTGAGCCGTTTTCTCCTGGGAGTGGTCGAGGCCATCTCGTCTTAAAAGCGCAGTTCGTCCTTTCGATCCCGGACGAGCCCCCAAAATGTTGCGCTCGCCGCATCGCTCGATCACTCACTCACGGTTCACTCACTCGCACTCCCGACGCTCGCGGAAATAAGGAAACACTGCGTTTAAAAAAGGTGAACAAACTCTATGTTTATTAAAAGGTTCGCGTTACAGAGGAGCGTGGACCACGTCCGCACGGTCCAGCAGCCCAGAACAGAATCCCTCAGCTGTTACATTAAATCGATAAATCAATATCATTAACAAGCTCGTTGCTAAGGGCAGGCGTTTCGCATCTTCACGAAAAGACACTCGTCGCACGCTTCAGCTCGGACCCGGAAAGCACACCGGGCGGCACGCACGCAACAATATAATATAATATATTATAATATATTATATGAATATAATATAATATAATTATATTCATATAATATATAGTAATTATGTACATACTAGCATGCCCCGCCGGGCTTCGCCCCGGAGAACATGTGTATTAAGATTAAGACACGCAAATAGTCTCTCTTACCCCTCCCCCTCCCCCTCCCCCTTCCTCTTCTTTCTCTCCCTTTTTCTCTCTTTCTCCCTCTCCCGTTCCCTCTCCTTCTCCCTTTCCAAAAAAATCGGTAACGAAAAATTATATACTTGATAGCACTTTCCGGTAAATTCAACTTCTACTTTATGTACAATTCTTTGAGATGCGGTCATTCGGAACCGGTTTCCAAAAAGATCAGTAACAAAAAATAGTACACTTTGTAGCACCCCCCCCCGAAAATTTCTACCCCTGTTTGGTCTATAATTCTTTGAGATTCAATCAATTATTTCTTGAAAAATTAAAAAATTAGAAAAACCGGTTTTCAGAAAATTGGTAACAGAAAACTATACACATAGTGGCACTCCCCGGAAAATTCTACCCCTATTTTATATACTTTTGGTAAAAATTCGGTTCAGGTGTTTGGGCTGGGCGTTGATGAGTCAGTGAGTCAGTCAAGACATCTTTTTTTATATATATAGATTATATATCTACAAATATATGCAGGAGACTAAAAAAAAGTGCGTTAAACATTACATAACGAAAATTTAATATTTCCCTTGTATAATTAGACAATAAGAGAAAATCTCATCTCTCTAAAAATGTCTTATTGTAATGAAAAAGGTCTGTGTATCGTTAATAGTTCCGCGAAAAACGGCGAGTACCGCATTTGGATTTGGCGCGAAGCGTCGCGCTGCAAAGCACGCGCGTATCACGCGGACGGGCGCCGTTACTACGCCAACGGTCACGTGATTGGCTCACCCCCATTGTGCAAGCACAAACCGCTATACCCATCGACGTTTTCGATCGCGTCCGATCCTGTGTCATCCTGCCATTAGCCCCGTACGTTGCCGTGCAATCAAGTGCCAGTACTGTGATTTTGTTATTACGCAGATTTTGTTACGTATTACGTTATATAAAAAAAGAAGATCTGCAGTGGCCCCATGTGCCGTGTATGTCAACAAGACACTCAAAAGCGAGGTTAGTGAGACATAACCATCTTGAACACAAACAGAATTCCGGCCATATCGGTGAGTTTGCTCTTTAAATCATTATTTGTGCAAATATTGGTACGCGTATTTATCGATATCCAACGAGTAGGAGTATGTGTATACATATGTAACATGATATAGAATATATGCGAGGTGCGTCCATGAAATTAAATTCTGCTGGGGGGCACGTACAGAATCTCATCCAATATACCTTGATTATCGCTTATTCTATGTAAATATTCTATGTATTTGCTAATTGTAAGGTGCATGCACATACTCTTACTCATCGGATACCGAGAAATACGGACCGACGTTTCTATGTTAGTCAGTTGCTCGAATTTTTTCGCGAATCTCGTGCGTATTTTTTGATCGGACTCACTCAGCTACGACTTGCTCTTTCGCAAACAAAAGACATAAAAACGTGAAGTAAAAATATGTATATTAATATTCATTAAAGTAGTTGTATATTATTTATTTAAATTGTTGCGTTAATTATAATACTGTGGCACAGAATATGCTATAGAGCTAATTATTTGCGTTGAAATTACACAAATTTTATCTATTTTATAAAATAATTATTTATGTCTTTATATTACACAATTATATTATTTTGTGTTCTCAAATTATTTATATTCTTTATTATTACACAAATCTATTACGTTCTCATTAAATTTAAGTACTTGCGTGTATTCCTACATAGACATGAAACGCACATATTCTAAGAGACATATTCGTCGTTTGGTTCGTAATGAACGGTTATCTTTGGAAAGAGGAATACATATAGCATTGCTACAACAGCTAAATAATTCTAATAATTCTGATAATTATGATCAACGTAACATTGAAATATACGATGGATTACGCAATTCACAACCCATCCATGAAGTTGAATCAACTGAATATACAGGTGAATTTACAAATGATTAAGGTTTTACTTTTAAAAGCTTAATTAAAAGCTATCTTTACAGTAAAAGTATATGAACAAAAAAAATAACTTTATACTAAAACGTTCATTGGAGTTATATACATAATTTTATCTCAATATTTTGAAATAAAATTTAACATCTATAATTATAATTATAAAATTATTTAAAAATTTGGAATATGAAATGTAACTGTAACACACACACGTATATATGTATCTATGTATATATGTAATACATTGTGACGTCCTGGGTGATGCGAGGTGGCTCGATCCGGCAGAACGTCTCCGTCGAATGGGTTCTTCTTCCGCTGTTAAGGGGGTAAAACCCCAGGATAAATAGCTGTTGTTCGGCGATGTGGACTATGGCTCCTCGGGTCCGTTGAAGGTAGGTGTTTCAATAATTTTATCTTCCTTTTCTTTTTTATATAAAAGAGTATAATATTTATTGTAGAATTCCAAGATACAAGTGGTTTATGTGGAGGATGGAACGAGTAGTATACGATGTGTAAGGTTTCTTGGCCCGTTCCACACTCACTGTCGAGTGGGCGAACGGTGCTTTTATATATTTCTGGAAACGGTAGTGGGAGGTGACCGCACCTCGTTACAATGAGTCATAGGGCGGTGTCTAACGGATATGAGTCTACTTCTACTTGTGCGGCTCGCTTGCCAGCAATGAGTCATAAGGTGGTGTCTTGAAATTCTTTACCATATATGGTCATGGGCTTCGCTTCACCTCGGCATGTCCATATATGGTTCTACGCGAGGACTGGATTCCACTCAAATGAGTCACTTAGTGACCTCGTTTCTATTTCTATTCTAGTAGCGATTCGTAACGAGAGTAATATCTTCTTTCATTATAAAATCTCAACATGATTTTTGTTTTAAAGGAATATAAGAAATCTTTAATAAATTGAGTTTAAAGTATACAAATATATGTTAAATATTATTTAACTTTCTTTAGACATACTTTACATAAAGTAGAATAATTCAATTATACAATTAAAATAATTAATAGCATGTCCAAAGCATCAAAGATATTGCTCTCTTTGTCTAACAGTTACTAATATTCGCATCTCGCTTGGATTCGCGTTTCTACGTGGCGCATGATACAATTCTATCCTTTTCAGGTTCGTGAGTGACGCTTCGGCGATTGACGCTCGATGATAATATTATTTCAGTAAGTGTTTATATATAGATATATATATTTGTTAATAACAATGTTAATAAAAAGTGTTGTTAGCAGTAGTGATAATGAGTCTAATATTATGTTAATAATATTACATGTGAGTAGAAATGGTTAGCATTCTCATTAGTATAGCAGATCAATGAAATTAAATTGTTTATGTAATAAGATTCTTATTATTTTTATATCTTGGAAACGGTCGGGAATTTGATAAGGGTGTATAGGAAATATATTGCAGGACTTTCACTAAAGTATAATATAACATTAAAAAATTTCATTGTTAATATAAGTATTTATTAGTAGCAAATTATTTGTTAAACAATTTAGCAATTTTTAATGCACATATTGATATAGTTATATTCCTTTTCCTCGCACAGTTTTGTTTTTATAATAAAATTATTTTTTTCATATAAAAGTTCATTTTATTGTTATAAATATTTGGTAAATAAACAAACGCATAAATAAAAGTTATTATTATTATTTGTAGGTGTGCTGATGCAGAGTCTATGTATACAGGCAGATCGTATATACCTGGGTTTCTGTTAATATGTATATATTTCAGGGGGGTTGTTGCTCGAACGGAGGTATGTATTTTTATGATTAATTAGGTGT